>JAWWLR010000166.1:8249547-8262564 GCA_035041075.1 Acraspis erinacei | reverse complement strand
GCGACCTGGTCCTCCTATATTATCGCGCCATGATCCGCCACCACCACCACCACCACCACCACCAGCAGTCTGGAAATTCATATAATAAATAATTATTACAATATTACTACAGGGTGGCAGTTTTAATAGAAGAAATAAATTCCCCGTCATCTCCCGGTTCACAAACATTTTTCACGGTCAATAAAATTAAAAAATTAAAACTCTTAATTTAAACCTTTTTCCATTTGAAGGAGTAAAAAATAAACTAGAAATTAAAGCACTCAAAGTAGAAGTGTTGAATTTGGAAGGAAATTTTTTATGAATTTTCAATAATTTACAAGTGTGAAATGGAAGGTACTAAATTTATTCAATAGAATTCTTTTTTTATTATTTAAATAATTTGAAATGCAGATATGCTGCCAAATTTAGAATTTTTAACTTTTATACATTATAGAGTTCAGCGATTCAGATTCAGATCCAAAAATACAAATCCATGTTATCATTTTTAATGCTCTAAATTAAAAAATCAATTAATGAACTTTACAATTTTTTAAATTATATGATTTTAAGGTATTTTAAGCTAGAAACATTAAAAATTTCATTTTTTAACTGAACACTTTTTAAATTATTTTCATTTTACATAGTTTAAACATCCTTGAAAAGCTTCAACATTTTATTTCAAAATCTTGAGAAATCTAGAAGTTTTTTTTAAATTTAACTTTTTTTCAGAACTTCAAAATATCTTTTAAAATGAATTGAATTTTTCCTTCATACCGAAATTACTGTGTTAATAGCCACAGCCTAATTTAAAACAAAATGTAGATTTTGCAAATTTCAAACAAAAAATTTTAAAACTTTTCGAGAACTTTGAATGGCTTAAAAAGAATAAAAACATTTTCTTAAGATGCATAGAAAAATTGTAAATAATTATTCATTTTCAATAATTATTTTAAGAGAATATTTGAAAAAAAATTTAAAGATATTTATCGATTTTTTCTTACAATTTTTAGAAAATAATGCAAAATTAAATAAATTTCCTTAAAATCATCCATGTTCTTTTTTGACAATCTTGTAAACCTTTTAAACCTCTTTAAACATTCTCTTAAAATAATTTTTTAAATGAAAGATCATCTTCAGTTTTCCTGGGAATCTTAAGATAATGTTTTTATTCTTTTGAAGCTTTTTGCAATTTTAACGATTTGAGGCTTTCTATGTCAAAAAATTAAGTTTAAAATGGTTTACTTTATATATTTCGTTACAATTTACTCGACTTCAATGAGCAGTCAAATATTACTAAATATTCAATAATTTAATAAAAGCCTTTAATTACGAATATATTATTATGAAGCAGTTTAAGTTTTAACGTTAAAATCTGGAAATTCTTAAATTTTGAACGGATTTAAAATCTTACTGTCAAATCAATTATCGTTCACTTTTTAATACTTAAAGTAAAGATCTAATTTGAAAATAATTTATTTATTTATATTTAAAGTTTATAATATAAAAATGTTTTATATCGAAAATTTCCAACTTCAAACGCATTTAATTTATAATTGTGCAAGTCTTCAAGACAGCATATTAAAATACTTAAAATAAAAAATATAAGCTTAAAAATAAAAATCTAAAATGGCACATTGAACAAGATAAAAATTCAACTAATTATTTTTTTAAACTGTTGGATTCGAACGTGGAAAGATTTTTCTTCTCAAAATTTGAAAAATATCAAGTAAAAAAATAAATTCAATGTCATTTCCCGACTTTTTCCGGACCCAAACCATTCCCGGTTCAGAGTCCACTTTTCACATACTATAACAGGGTGTCTACTCAAACCAAGGAACAAAAATTCTCGACAATTCCAGGTTTTTTCCAGGTATCTCAAGTTTTTTCCAGGTATAATTTTTCACAGTACGAACCCATTCAAATATTTCACTTTGCTTAAAATAATGAATTAGGAATATGTCATACAGTTTTGCGAGTTTGTTATAAATATGGTTTTTTTTCAGTTTCTAAGGATTCAATTAATATTTTTAATTTAGAAAGCTTTGATAACTTATATTACAAGATATTCTTTAATATATAATATCATCATCGATTAATTTAATAATTTAATAATACTAAAAACATACTAACAACAAATTTTTAATCAAAGTGATGAATTTTCAATAAAAATTATAAATTTTCAACTGCAATAGATCAGTTTTAAACCAAAAACATGAATTTTTAACAAAAGAGTATAACTTTCAACCAAGCAGTTTTATTTTCAACCAAAAAGATCAATTTCCTACGAAAAAAAACAAAGATAAAATTTTAAACACAAACGGAATAGTTACATTTTCGTACGAAAAAATTAATTTTCGACTAAAAGAAAAAAATCTTAACAAAAAATAGAATGGTTAAATTTTCAGTTAAAAAAGTTAATTTCAAACCAAAGAAAAAAGAATTTTTAACAAATAGTTATATACAATAATATAAAGCTACTTTGAAAAATAAACAATCATTGTCACTTTATTTTATAATGCAATTTTATCAAAAAAATTAAACACGCTCTCAAAAATTAAAAAAAAAATCTCTAACATTCTCAGGATTTTCCATGCATATAAAAATTTCCTGACAATTGCAGGTTTTCCAGGTAGGGTAGACACCCTATTATAAACATAATTACAAAGAAGAAATACAAGAAACTTACCAATTTGCTGAAGTCTCTTCTTTGGAAGCGTTTTTCTGTATCATCGCGTGCTGGTTCAACCTTTTTCCTTATATCAGCATCATCGTCTACAGGAATCTCGCGCTTGGGACTGCAAAATTCCATTTTAATAGTTAATAATTTAATGCCGAGTCATAAATATTTCGGAAATAGCAAGAATTTCAGAAGTTTTTCGAAGATTTCATAATGCTTTTTAAAGCTTCAACAAATTTCACAACTATTTCAAAGATATCGTAAAATTATAAAGAATTCAAAAGATTTCGGACATATCACAAAAATGTCATAAATATTTCAAAGTTTTTGAACTATCACCTCTATTTCAAAGATTTCTAACAAATTTCAAAGATTTTAAAAGATTTTGATTCCATACACTTGTCAAATTTTGTGTGTATTTTTTCAATATAGAAACCTAAATTGTTTAAAGTATTTTTCTAAGCAAGGTAGACAAAAATTACTATTTAAAAAAACCTTCAGCTTTTCTGTTTTTGTGTTCTTAAGACTTTAATACTGTTTTTATAATGTATTTTCATCACTTGAAAATTCTCAGCTGTTCGGAAATCTTTTTTTCTCATATGAAAAACAATGTTGACGGTCCCTGAATTGTCATTTCCTCAAATTAATAATATAAACAACGTTACAATCAATTGTTCAATCAATTTTTTAACACAATGAGTTTAAAAAATTTTTGAAACAAGAATTACTGATTTCGCTTTTGAAAGCGCTTGAAAATAAAAATAAAATATATTGAACGATTTTGAATTGAAAACGGACAAATCAAACAATTTCAAACAGACAAAGGGACAACAATATATTCGCATGGAATGTAAAGGAATTGAACTTGGATTATTTATAAATAAAAGAGTTTAAAATTAAATAATTTTAAATCAAAAGGTTTTAAAACTGACAAATATAAAATCTAAAGCTATCAAAATATTGACAAATTTCAGACTAAAAATGTTCAAAATTAAAAAATTTAATTACAGAAGAGTTGAAAATGTACAACTTCTAATCCAAAGCCTCAAAATTTAAAGATTTTAGGTGAACATTTCAAAAATAGGACAATTTCAAAATGTTAAAAATTGAATAATTTCATATTAGAATTTTGAAAACAGGATTATATAAAATCAATAAAATTCTATAATTTATCGTTAAAAGCGCTTAGAATTAAATAATTACAAATTTAATTCTAAATTAAAAAAAAAATACAAAACAAGATCGCTATGATTCCAATTTTTTAAATTGCACAATTTTAAGCCCTTTAACTCGAAATTTGTTATTAATTTGAGTTTGGAATGTTTGAAATGCATATTTTGGAACATATTCAAATAAAAAATTATTTAATTTTCGATGCCTAGTTCTAAAATCATATCATCTTGAATTCATCATTATTGAATTACAAATGTTTCAGAACGTTTAAAGTTGAAACCAAACCATTTAAAATATTTAAATCTAAAATTATTAATTTTAAAACTGACTTAAATTAGAGTAAAATAATTACGGATATTTAAATAAAAAATGATTAATTATAAAACTATGAATGTTTTTAATATAACATTTGGCATTTTGGAAAGATTTATTAGTGAAATTGTCTTGGTTATTTAATAAAAAAACCTTGTACAATCTAGCAGCCAAATTCCTAATATAAATTTTTTTAATTTCTGGTTGGTAAAAAAATTCTGTTTTTTGACAATTATCTAACATTTTCAAGATCATTAATCAGACATATATTTAATAGAAATCGCATGAATAACCTTATCGTAACTTATTATTTATTTATTTATTTTTCGACCCACATGTTTTGACTGCCTTGCTTTTGAAATGAAAAACTTTAGTTTCAAGACCTCAAAGATTAAACAGTTTTAAATTGTATATTCAAAAGTATAATTATAAATTGAAAATAAAGAAATTGTAAACATGATAAATGTGATTAATAAGTATCAAGTTGCATTCAAAGCTATTGGACAGATTTTTTACTACAAAAATGTGATTAATGTAAAAAAATTACTAATTTTCACCGTTTAAAATTGAACAATTTTAAATCAAATAAATCATTTAGGAAATATTAGAAATCGTTATCAGAATTATCGATTTCAGGTATTTTAGGTGAAAAACTGAAAGTACATCAGTCAAATGTGAAAAACCCTTGAGTCAAAAAAGCTAGAAAAAAAGATATCATACCCATCATCGTCGTTTTCTCTAGCAGGAATTTCACGTCGGCTTCTGAACCGACTATCGTCAGAATCATTTCGTTTCCAATCATCTTTCGGACCATCTGCAGGAGCTGTTCTTGCTGTTCGCCAAGAGGATCCCGTATCCGCTTATAAAAAAGGCAAACATATAAATTTAAAAACTGACCAATTGTATTCTCGTTTCGAGATATTCTTAACCAATTATATTGCCGTCCAAACTAAAAATATAATAAACCGCTGCTATTTTGTTAATTTTGAACCTTTTTTTTAATTTCCCGGCGGATTTTAAAAGAAGGCGATGAACGCTATTAGAATCAAAAAGAAAATAATAAATGTCTCCTTTAGGCCGAAAGTTACAGAGGTCTAAAGAAAAAAATTCGAGTTTCTTGAAAAACAAAGCACTGTCTGATTTGAAATGGAGTCGGTCTATGCAATAATAAATAAATAAAATATATTTTTACCTGATCTAGGAGGACCATCCCTGTTGAATCTATCTCTGTCCATTCCTCGCTCTCCTCTATCGCCACCTCTTTCTCTTTCAATTCTCTCACCACCTCTCTCAATCCGCTCTCCTCCTCGTCTCCAAAGATCCGGCTTCTCTCTCGTACTCTCTCTATCCTTCTGCCTCTGCTCCTCCAATTTCCGCTCAATCTCTTCATTCTTAGCTCTAGTAATCTCCGCAATATGGTCCAACTTAGCTTGATGTTCGGCTTCTTTCGCCTCCCTTTCCTCACGCTTCTTCCTCTCCTCTTCCTCCCTTATTGCTCGTTCCTCCTCCAATATCTTTCTCTCCTCCTCTTGTCTAATTCTCAACATCTCCAAGCGTTTCCTCTCCGCAGCCTCGTGCCTCTCCCTCAGCCAATTAGCTTTCCTCTCCGCCTTCCTCTGAATTTTCCTCTCCAACAATCTCTTCGCCCTCGCCTCATTCAACCTCTTCTCAAACTCCCTCAACTTCTCCAAATAAATACTTCGTCTCTCGGCAAGAATTCGCTCCAAGAAACTATCGTGATCTTCCTTCATCCTGGCCATGCGCTCTCTCGTCGCGACAGCCTGTTCCCGTTCTTCAATCGCCGCTTGAATTCTCTCCTCTTCCTGCTGCTCCCATCTCTTCTTCGCCAACTCCATCTTCTCTTCCATGACCTTCTCCAGGAGTGGAATTTCCTCGATTCTCTTTGCCCGCTCCAAGTAATCAACCTTCTTCTCCTGGGACTTGAGCTTCTGCTGCGTCTCTCTTCTCTCCTTCTGCAGCTCCTCAGCTTCTCGAGCAGCGATTTGCTCAGCATCAAGCTTTTTGATATCATCCTCATCAAGCTTCTTGAGCACCTTCTGTCCGTGACTCGTCTGCGAGATCTGCTGCATCTTTTCCTTCAAGTGTCGGTCCTTGATCTGCTGAATCTCGCTCTGGTGACGCTTTCTCTCCCTCTCTTCTCTCTCCAGGTCGAGTCGTTTCTGCTCCGCGAGCATCACTTGTCGTTGGATTTCCTCCTGACGACGCAATTCTTCTTCCTCTCGCACGGTGTTGATGTGCTCGATGTACTCCTTCCTCTCCTCGATGATCTTGTGTCTTCCCAAGATCCTCTGGTGCTCCTTCACCTTCGTCTCGTGATAATGGTTCACCATCACATTTCTCAGCTTCTCGCGCTCCAATTTCTTCTTGTTCGGATTGATCACATTGATGGAACGATGAAGTACCTTCGCCATATTGATCAACTGACAACGGATTTGCTCCGAGGGCATGGCTTGGAGAATAGGACCATCGGGATGGTCTTCCCGCTGAGCCTCGGAAAGATCCACTCCAAAGTGGATGCTATTCTTCTTATGGTCAATTCTTATTTGCATGTCGTTGTACCTCACACAGTCAACGAGAAGACGCTCTAGATGAAAATCGGTCGTGAATTTGGCAAGTTCTAGAAGCCGAGCTAGCTGGATGGACTGATAGACCTGCGAGACCTGGTGCACGAGACGAACGAGGGTCACGTCCTGAAGAGCAGAAATGTACTGTGCCAAGGGACTCGTCTCGTCAGTCTGTAGAGTCTGGATGACAGTGTCCACTCTGCTGCAAAGATCCAAGGGATGGAATTCAACCTCCAACCAGGAATGGAGATTCTGGAGTTGCGGGGAAACGAGGTTGAGGACATTCAAGCGACAAATGTCCCTTAGTAAAGAAACTCGAGTTGGTGGCTGTGTCAGCCCCAAGAGAACTGCAAGTTTCTGAGCCTTTTCCTGCGGGCTCTTGTCGGTCTCGATGAAGCGATCAAATTCGGGATGAGCCGAGGGCAGAGGGATTGACAAAGTGGCGAGTAAAACTCGATTTGCCAAACGCTGCTGTTCCTCGGGGGACATGTTCTTCTTCATATCGCGAGACAATTGCAAGAGTTTCAACAAAGCTGCGGCATGGAATAGGTAGTTTCCGGCTTTCCAGAAAACCATGGCGAGTTTTTGATAGTAATTGGCCATCGTTTTTGGTACGGGCATCTTCTTGGACAGATTCATGAGTCCGTGGATGTCCTCAATGGCTTTGTAGGCTTCTTGCCAAAGTTCCATTTGGATTGCCGAGTCGAGTTGATTTAGACGAGTCTCGAGATTGAGTTGCTGGGTTTCAACTTTATTGATGGAGACGTTGGAGACAAGTGGCGGTAGTTTACAGATGTCTTCCAAGTGTTTGCGAAGTTTTTCGCAGAGTTTGCGGAATTCAGTCTTGCGCTGGTACTCGAGACAGAATTGGAAAGCCATCCGTGCAATGTCATGATAGAGGGTCTCGACATGAGCATTGGTCCTCAGCAATTCTAGACACTGGCAGTAGGATTCCCAGAGGAATTTCACCCAAGGAGTTAAGATAGTGCGATCGCTTCTATCCTGAGCGTCCTCACCGCTTACGGCGGATAATAAAATGCTTTCGGGGGTTGCCAGGTTGTCGAGATCGTCGATGTCGATCACTGCTTGTTGACTTTGTTTCCTGGCAGCCTCTGTTTTTTCTTCTGCCATGCGTAAGTAGCCGCGGATTACGTTCTCTAAACTTCCGACGTTGACGGATTGGAACATGTTCCGGTACTGGAACAGACCCTCTTTGGCAATGTGGGACTTTTTCAGTTCCACGCAGAGGTCCAGGTATTTGAACATGATCGGTTCGAGGACCGACTCGGACCAACTGTATGTCCATTTTTTGTTGCGGAAGACTTCTTGCAAGGTGTCTAAAGCCCTGGCAGGTTTGCCAACTTCGATGAATTCTGGAAAAGGGGAGAAATTTCAACATTGGGAACTATATATATTATAAAAATAATAAAGAGTGTCTACTCAAATCCTGGATAAAAATTCCATTACAATTCCAGGGGTTTTCCAGGTACCTCATGTTTTTACAAAGGTATAATTTGTTATAATAGTTTCTAAGGATTCATATTAATGTTTAATTTATCAAGATTTAACCAATTATACTTCAAGGTATATTCTTCAAAAAATTAGCTGAATTGATTAATTAAGTGATACCATGCATTTGCAAAGACCATGAATTTGAATAATAATTTTTTTTAAAATTATTTTATTTTTTTATACTTAAAATTCCGTACATACTCAGGTAAAGTTAATGCGCATTAATTCTCAACTAAACAGCTGAATTTTTTAATAAAAAAATATCAATTTCGAACCAAAAATAGATCAATTAAATTTTCAGTAAAAACAATTAAATTTCCATACCAAAAACTTATTCAATTTGATGGATTCCCAAAAAATTATAAATCTATAACTGGAATAGATGAATTCTCAAACAAAAGGATGAATTTCCTAACAAAATGATTAATTTTCAAACAATAGTTGAATTTTTAACTAAAAGAGGCAAATTTTCCAACAGATTATTGAATTTTAATCAGGCGAAGATGAATTTTCAACCAAAAATGGAATAATTAAATTTTAAGTTAAAACTAAAATGATCAATTTCTATCTGGAATAGTTGAATTTTAAACCAAACAGATGAATTTTTAAACAAGAAAATTCATTTGTTCAAACAAAGACGAATTCCCAAAAAACTACATGAATTTTAAACTAAAATAATGGATTATTCAAATAGTATAGTCGTTACATTTTCATCAAAAACAAACAATTTTAGACTATAAAGATCAAATTTTCAACTAAAATGATTAATGTTTAACCAAAATAATTGAATTTTCAATCATAAAGATGAATTTTCAACCAAGAAAATTAATTTATACCATAAAACACGAATTTTTAACTAAAAAAGATCATCTTCCAACTAAAAATGAAATAGTTACATTTTTATTTTAAAAAATCAATGTTGAAGCAGAGATAGATTTTTTACTAAAATGATAAATCGTGAAAACAAACATTCATTTTTAACAAAAACAAAAAATAATTTGAAAGAGAATAGTTAAGCTTTCAACCAAGTAGTTAGATTTCCATTCCAAAAAGATGAATTCTGAACACAAAATTTAGTAGTTCACAACGATCCATTTTCAACCAAAAATAGAATAGTCAAATTATCAGTTAAACAAATTAATTTACAACAGAAAAAATCGAATTTCATACAAAATAGTTAAATAGAGTAATATAAAGCTACTTTTATGAATGAAAAATAATATTTATTCAATTTTATATTAAAATTGAAACAAAAATTAAACAAGCTCTCGAAAAAATTCCCTTGACATGTCCAGGATTTTCGAGGCAAATAAAAATTCCCTGTCAATTCCAGGTTTTCCAGATAGGATAAGACACCCTATAATAGTAATAAGAAATTTTCTCATTCTTTTTCGAAGGCACTAAATGAAAGTAATTGTTCAATTCAGGTTGTTTCCAGTAATGAAATAAAATTTCAAAGTTTCGCGTCCTTTTCAAAAGAAAATTTAAACAAGTATTTTTGGATTTAACTCTAATTTAAACAAAAATCGTGTATCATTTTTCCTTTTAAAAGTCTGCCCAAATTATCATTGGAAATAACAAAAAGAACTTATACTTTTTAGAATTAAACAAAAATTTCTTTATAATTTGATGCAGTTGTGTACTTCAGATTTTCACGATTTTTTTACTTAAATAGAATTTTATCTATTTTAATTGTGTAGTGTGAATGCAATTTATCAAACTATAATGTACTAATAGAAATAACTTCTCTTTCCTGTTGGAAATCAGGATTATAATTTTTCTGTTGATACACGAAATTCTCGAAAACCCTTTGGGGTTAGAACTATATGAATAACAACTATACGAATAATAAAACCCCTCTTTGTATTTTATTCAAGTCGTTAGATTAATAAATTCTTAACTTTATGAATGTTTAAAATCTATACAAATTTATTTAATTACGGAATGATACATGCATACCAGCCGTTTACAAGTATTTTAAACAATTGAAAAAGTGTCTGAAAATGCGGAGTGCAATCTCTTGAAACTAAATAGGAATAAAATTTGCCCACATCTACCAGACAGGCCGCATAAATTCCCTGACTTTTCCCTAGCTAATATTTCATTTTCCCTGAAAATTAAAATTAATAATGTGACTAAGGTATTTCTAAATTTAAAAGAATTTGGTTCATAACACGTCTAAAGAATTTCAGTTAAATTCAAAATTATTCAAATGGGGAACCAGTAGTAATCATTCCATTGATTTTAGTAAAACTGGCGTAAATTTAGAGATATATTTTAAAATTTAAAGATTTGCCTAACTTTTTAGGCAAAGGGAATTTTTATAATAATTTGATTAATAAATTTGAGGCAAATGATTAATAAATTATTTATAATAATCTAGATCAATTATAGTAATTCAAACTTTAACAATAATTAAGAAAAATAAGAAGAATTTGATGAAATTCAAAAACTTCAAGGTGAATTGTGAAAAAAATTGAAGTAAATTGAAAGCAACTCAAAATTACGAAAAATTTATAAAATTCAGTAACTTTGAAATGAGTTTAAAAAAATTGAAGAAAATTCAAAAGCATTTTATTCAAAGCCTTCAAATTTGAGGTGAGTTAAAAAGATTTCAAGATGAATTAAACAATAACAAAACTAAAATAGAAAAAATCCAGTGTATTGAATTTAGATAAATTCAAGCAAAATCAAAAATTCAAGAGAATTCTAAAGACTAAAAAATAATTTAGGACAAATTAATAAGAATGTAGGTCGAATTCCAAATGAATTCAAATAAAATATTATCAAATCCCGCGAACTTCTACGAAATTTGATATTTCCTCAAATACTGGATAATTTATTAAAATACACAGAGAACTTCCAAAATCCCATAAAATCATTGAAATCCTCAGAAATATTATAAAATCTTCCGAAATTCTTTGCAATCGAATACAAAGTTCAAGTCCATTACAATCATTAAAATCATTGGAAATCCCTTGACTTCTTTTAACTTTCTTGAAAAGTCATTGAAATCTTTGAAAATATATGAATGAATTTCTAATCAAATAGTTGAATTTTTAGCCAAAGCTTGGTTTTTCAACAAAATACATCAATTCTCAACCATATAGTTAATTTTTTAACTAAAAAATATTAATTTTCAAATAAATAGATTATGACCTAAGAACTATCAGTCTTCAACAAAAAATGGCATAATTACATTTTTAATTAAACAAAATTATTTTCCACCAAAAATTTTTTCAACCAAAATGAGGAATTTTCGTCTAAAATGATGAATATTCAACTGGAATAGATGAATTTCAAACAAAAAATGTACATTTTTAACGGAAGAGTTGAACTTTCTACCAAATAGTTTTATTTTCGACCAAAAAGATTAATTTTAAACTAAAATAATGAATATTTAACTGAAAAACTTGGAATTTTCAACTAAACAGATGAATTTTTCAAACATAAAATTATGAATCTTTAACTGAATTAGATGAATTTTAAACCCAAACATGAATTTTCAATAAACGATTTAAACTTTTATCCCAGTAGTTTTATTTTTAACCAAAAAAATTATTTTTTAACTAAAATTATGAATTTTAACTGGAATACTTGAATTTTCAACAAAAAATAATAGTTTAATTTTCAAATGAAAAAAAATTGTTTGAACCAAACTGATGAATTTTCAATTAAAATGATTAATCTTCAACTGAAATAGTTGAATTTTAAAAGATTTTCATCAAAATGATTGAATTTCAAACAATATAGTTGAATTAAAGTATAAAAAATTTAGTTTGAACCAAAATGATACATTTTTAATTAAAATTAATAATCCTTATATGTAATACTTGAATTCTTAATAAAGAATATGATTTTTAAAATATGAATTATTAGCTAGAGTAGTTGAATTTTGGACCAACAAGATTAACTTTCAAATAATAAGATGGATTTTTGTCAAAATACACGAATTGTCAAAAACATACATTGAAAAGTTTAAACTGAATTTTTAGTTAAAAGTATTCATGTTTAACCAAAAAGATGAATTTTCAACCAGACATGAGTTTTGAACATAAAAATGTTATTTTCAACCAAGTATTATATATTCATTCCAAAAAATATATATTCTGCACAAAAAATGTAATAGCTGATATGTCAAACAAACATTTTTTTAAACATTTTTGTATCAAAATTATTAAATTAAATTTTCAACTAAGCAATGTTTTTCTAGTCAAAAGAATGAAAAAATTGAAAACAAACTGTTGGACTTGCACATAAAAACAAGAATTTTCAATAAAGGATTAATTTTTTACCAAAAAGAACGAATTTTCAACAAAACACATGCATTTTCAATCAGAAAGATTTTCGAAATATGGTAGAAACCCTCCTCTACTTACAGAAATACCCTGATTTTTGCCATTTTTGTTCGAAATCTCTGATTTCCAGGTTTTTCCTGACCTGTTGCCACTTTGCCTACACTTTAAAGCAATCAAGAAACTTGAGCGACAAACCTTAAAATATAAATTGACTGAGAAACAATCTAAATCTTAATTTTTTTAAATATCGACTTTCAAAATCCAAATCATCATAAATTTACCCTGTATTAATTGCTATAATTTTAATATGAAATTTATCTCCACAACTATTGCGAATCACTTATTACAACAAAAATAACATGCCACTGTCACAGACTCAATTCTCATACAACTGGAGGAACCAAGGTAAAATTGCAGTTTAGGCCCTTTTCTTAAAAGTAGGGTTAAAAAAAAAAGAGACTTTAAAATGGCTAATTTTTGG
>JAWWLR010000166.1:8225802-8243113 GCA_035041075.1 Acraspis erinacei | reverse complement strand
ATGACTAACTAGCATTTATCTTGATTTCCGGCTAGTCATCCCGAAATTCGGGATGACTAGCCCAAGATAGAGAAAATTCTATTTATCCCGAAATTCGGGACGACTAGACGCAGCCTAATTTTTAACCAAATAGTTGTGTTGAAAAATAAATTCAATCAAGTAATTAAGTTCCTACCAAAAAAGTTGCAAATCCAACCAGAAAAGTTCAATTTTATATAAAAACGTTATTTTTTAACCAAGAAAGATGACAGTTGATATGTAAAAGAAAAAAGATTTTAATTTTAAATAGAAAAAAGTTGAATTCAACTAATTTTCAACAAGGTGCATGGATTTCCAATTAAATTGTTTAGTTCCGAAATAAAAAAGATACATTTTGAAGAAAAAAAAAATAGTTCAATTTTCAATCACAAAAAAGTCGAATTTTCAACAAAATAGTTCATTTTTCTACAAATTGATGAATCTTCAAACAAAAAATGAATTTATAATAAAGCAATTCAAGCAAGCAGTTTAATTTTTATGTAAAAAAATATGAATTCTCAACGGAAAAGGTATTATTTGAATTTTCAACTAAAAAAGATTTTAGCTTTAAACAAAAAACAGTGGAATTCAAGATAAACAGGCAAATTTTGAAACAAAATCTTTGAATTCTCAACCAAACAGCTGAATTTCATACTGAAATAATAGACAAATTTTCAATTAAATAATTCAATTTTTAAGCCAAAAAGAGGATTTTTTTCTAACACTTGAATTGTCCCCCCAAAAATTTGAATTTGCAACAAAGAAGTTAATTTTTAACTAAAAAGTTGAAAAGCGAATTAAAAAAAAAATAGTAATATTTTTAACCATACAAGATGAATTTCCAATAAAAAATATAATTAATTACACGAAAATAGAATGGCTAAATTGCGAGTTATAACAATTAATTTAAAAAAAGACCAATTTTCGACAAAAAGTTCAATCTTCAAACAAAAGTTGAATTTTCGACCAAAAAAGGATGACTTTATAACAAAATAATTCAATTTTCAACAAAATCATAAAATAATATTTATAATTTAGAAACTTTCTACAAATTATATTATAAGACATTCGTAAATATGCCATCACCATCGAGTAATTAAATAACTAAATAATACTAAAAACATAATTAATCATTTCTTGAATTTTGGTACCTATATTCCATGAATTTGAACAATAATTATGCGAAATTTTGATTTAATCTTCTTATTAAAATTATTAAGTACAATTATTGTGAATACTATAATAAATTCAATTTAAAACGCTTCAAGGTCCAAAAATGTTATGAAAAATTTTACATTTTCAACCAAGCAATTGAACTATCAAATAAGAAAGATGAATTTTCGACCAAACAGTTGAATTTGCAAGTAACAAACATAAATTTTCGAACAAAAATAAAAACGAAATTTCAACAAAATAACAGATACATTTTCAAACAAAGTGGCGAATTTCCAAATTAAATGATGAATTTTTAACTGGAATAGTGTAATTTTAAACCAAGAATATAAATTTTCTACCAAAAAGACGAATTTTCAACAAAGTACATGAATTTTCGACTAAATTGTTAATTTTTCAACTAAAGTAGTTAATTCTTTAGTTGAAATAATTAATTAAAATAAAAACGAATTTTCAACAAAATTGTTACATTTTTGAACAAAAAGATGAATTTTCTTCTATAAAACATAAATCCCTAACAGGAATAGTTGAATTTTCAACCAAGAAGATTAATTTTCAACTAAAAAAGTAGAATTTTCAACTAAAGAAGAAGATTTTCAACTAAATACATAAATTTTCGTTAACAAATGTATTTGCAACTGAAAAAAAAGAAATATTCAACTTGAATATTTAGAATTTCAATTTTAAAATTAACATTCAACAAAATTGTTAAATTATCAACTGGAATAATTAAATTTTTAGTTAAAATAATTAATTATCAACAAAATTATTAAATTTTCAACCAAAAAGATGAATTTTCAACTAACATGATTAACAACAACCTGAAAGATCCAATGGATGAATGTATGAATCCTCGGAAATACATAGTTAGTCGTACTCTTGATTTAAATTTAAAGAGTAGGATTTTTTCTTGATTTAATTATTTTCTAAATTTTTAGGAGCACTTTTCTAGATTTGCCAAAGTTTTGAACTCAAGATTTCAAAATGCTTAATTTGCTCAAAAAGACTTTTAACTTTGAAGAAAAATATTTTTTGACACGTTCCTTAAAATAATGTCGACGCAAAATTTTCGCTCATCTTTGAAGTGATGTATGAATTTTCAAAGGATCAAAGGAAATGTACCAGAACTTTCTGTCGGCACTGTATCTAAAAAATTGGCGAAATAAAATTCTCGAAAATCTCACACGCATTTTTGTTAAATATCTGATTGATTTATAAACATTAAAACTTTAATTTATAAGAAATTCCCTGACTCTTTAAGTGGCTAATCAAGTGGCTATTATCAGTATCTTCTTTTGAATTTCCTGGAGTTTTGCAAATCAAAAGGTACAATAATTTGTTTATTCGCAAAAATTTATTTTAAAAGAATATTTCAAGATATTTTAAAAAATTCCAAAATATTTGGAAAATTGCCAAAAAAGAATCTGGACGTTGAAGTCTTTTTTAAAGAATTTTATGGGTTTCAATATAATACAAAAAAAAACTTAAGATTCCTGAGAATATTTAAAGTGATTCTTTATTTTAAAAAGAGAATAATTAAAAATATTTTAAAACATTCAAAAGATTTCTGAAAATTACAAAAACCCATACGAAATATTTTTTAAATTGATTCAAATTCATCTAAAATTTTGTAAAATCTTCTAAGATACAAAAAAATCTTAGAAGTTTTTTCGGTACTTTTTCGACATATCTGATATCTTTAAAAATGTTGTTGAATTTCTTTGCGAAACCTAGGAAAATTATATTTGCATAACCTTGAGGCTAATAAATATTTATTTTCATTAAAAATAATTTTTTCTTCAAATTATAATTTTCGTCAGATTTTTTTTCTTCACTAAAAAGAATGGGTTTTGGTTGATAATTCAACATTTTTTTCAAAATTCGTCTTTTTGCTTTAAAAAATCGTCTCTTTTGGTAGAAATTTCATTATTCTTTTAATTAAAATTGGAAGTGCTTAGATTAAAATTAACATCTATTTTTGGTTGAAGATAAAACTATATTGTTAAAAATTCTTTTTTTAAATTTAAAATTAACATCTCTTTAGATTGAAATATCAATTATTACATTTTTCAACGAGACTTCATAATTTTAGTTGAAAATTTGTCCCTTTTTTGTACAAAATTAATCTTCCTGGAAGAAAATTCAATTATTTGGTTAAAAATAAACTGTTTGGTTGAAAATTCATATTTTAGGGTTCAAAAATGAACTATTTTGTATGAAATTCGAATTTTTTTCAAATATTTAATCTTTTTCTTTGGTTAAAAATGCAGCTGGTCGAAAATTAATCTTTTTTGGTTGAGGATTCAACAATTTTGTAGAAAATTTGTCTTTTTTTAATTTTTATTATTGGATTAAAGGTCAACTTTTTGTTAAAATTTTAATTTCATATATCTGAAATTTGTAAAAATCGGTTGGAATTTTCTCAAGAATCTTAGTAAAATTATGAAGAAACCTAAAAAATAAATATTTATTCAAAATTTACACTATAAAATCACTATAAAATTGACTCAAAACAGATTTTAAAAAGTTATACTTTTAAATAATCGTTCATTTAAAGGGAAGAGGAGAAAAAGGGGATATTTTTGCAAGAATAGGGGAAAAAGTGGAATAGGGGAAAGACTGTTTTCTGCAATTTTTAAAAGAGCATCCAATTTTTTTTATAAAAATTTAAATGAAACTTAACAAATTAGAACAAATAATTGCACTTAATAGTTTAGAAGAAGAAGAAGAAGAAGCTAATCAATCAAAATTAATTGAACGATTTTGAATTGAAAATACCGACCGAGATGTTACAATTTAGTGAAGGTCGAAATAGGGATAATTATGTCTAACCCATAATGGAGGGGAGAAGCTTCCTTCAGTTCAGCTGGAGTCCCACGGTGTGTTCTGCAAATGCATATGCGCAATCGGTGTCCAGCAACGAAGCTAAAAAGTTGATTCTGAAATCTGAATCCACATTCTCTGGTTTCGATAGGGGCACCTGGTTCCAATTTAAAATTTTACGGTCGCAGACAAATTCACAGGATCAAAGTTTCGGTTACATTATTGGTAGTAATCCTACGAGTCCATCAACAGGTTGGTGAATAGTTTACTTCGTAAAATCGAAAAATTCCTACGGAATTCAAAACAACAAATTATTAGCATTAAGTAATCCTAGAAGAAAGTATATTCATTTTTAAAAAATCCTTTTAAAAAATTTCTACTAAAACAAAAAAAAAATCATTTTAATTTAAAAGAAAGATATTGTTTCTGAATAATAAAATTAATCTGGTATTCTGAAGACCGTAGCTACGTGTACCGTAATTTCGCTACAAATAGCCGGATTTTTTGGTACACATAGACGCTTGCTTATTCGGAATTATATTTTGAAGTCCATTTTAATCAATATTAATTATCATTAAAAGATTAATTAATTTTCTAATAAAATTAGAAGACTTTCAAAGGTAGAAAAATTGATTCTTGTGAATGCAAGTCTGCGAAAAATATTCATATTTCTCACTTGATTGAAACAAGAAACACCAATTTTATATAAATAAAATATTAATTATTAACTGAATAAAACTAATTTTCTAAAGTAGAGATCCATTTTTCAAACTCTCCTAACTTGTTAAAATACTTAAAGATCTTAGAAATGATAGAACATTTCAATTGTCTTTAAGAAATAATGAAGAAAACTACACTCAAGTTATGCTGAGAATTTCCTGATTACCGTTAGGTTGCTGATTGTGAGAAGAATTATATGATGGTATAAGAATCGTGTTCATAGACACATCGATTATGAAAATAAATACTACTCTCTACCAAAGACTTTATTTATAATCTAGTTCTAATATCACTGAATTTAAATATTTCGAATTATGACAACATTGATTTTTAATTAATTTTAATTACTTAAAATTTAAAAACTCGGACGTTAACATGGTTTAAAATGTTAATAAAATCTTCCAAACATTATTTAGACAATATTGAGCTTTAAAATGATGGCCTTTCTGAGTGAAAATGTATTGTCTGTAGTCTGGGAATTTATTTACTGATGACTCAGTTGCTGACATTAATAAAAATTAAATTAGAGCAGAAAAAAATTAATAATAAATTTTAAACGCATAAGATATTAAGTTAAAAAAAAAGATAAGTGACTTCATACAGATGGCTAGCCACGACCTTGAACTCGCTATTCTTACTTTGATTAAAGGTGAACGTCCGTGCACCTGCAGTGGTCCCTTTTAAATGACTTAACTTGAGAACTACACTACAAAAACTTTACTTAAACTATGAAAATTACTCTTGCAATAAGAGGCCGTTCTAAAAACGTCACGCCATTTTGAATACTTTTTGCACCCCTCCCCTTCTTTTTCACAGATCATCACACAAAGCTGGAACCCACTAGAGTGATTTCGCAAATACGAGCAACCCACCCCCCTTTAAGTCATTTTTTTCGATTTGATTTGATTAACCCCTGAAATAAAACAGAAAACGTACAAGCATAGTATTTTAACAGACTTCAAACCCCAAAATGCTCATAAAACAGGGAAAATATAGTGATTTCTGTTGAAAATAGGAGACTAATAGGGGAATTAATTCTTTCAAATAAGACTTTCAATCCCGAATAGATGGTTTTTCAACCAAGAAAGATAATTTGTTAACCCAATAGTTGAATGTTCGACAAAAAATTAATTTCAGACCAAATAGTTCCATTTGCATTTAAATAGTTGAATTTTCAACCTTGAAAGGCGAATTTTCAACTAAGAACATTTCTACAAAAATGATAAATTTGAATTCGAAGCAAATAATAATTTTCAATCCAAAAATATGAATTTTCAATAAAGCAGTTGAATTTTCGAACAAAAAAGATAACTTTTTTACAAATTAGTTGCATTTTCAGTAAAATAATTAAATTCTCAAAAGAATAGTTTAATTTTTAAGCTCATAGTTTCTTTTTTAACCTACAAAGATGATTTTTCAACCAAATAGTGGAATTTTGAACAAACAAATTAATTTGAGAGCGAACATTTCCACTTACAACCCAATAGTTGAAATTTCAAGGAAAAGAGACAAACTTCTAACCAAATAGTTGAATTTCCAACCTCGAAAGACGAATTTGCATCCTAGAAATTTTTTAACTAAAAATATGAATAAAAAAAAATAATTTCCAATAAAAAAGACGAATTTTTAAGAAAGCAGTTGAATTTTAGAAACAAAAAAGATGATTCTTTTACAAGATAGTTTAATTTTCAACTAAATACGTAAATTTTCAACAAAATAGTTTTATTTTTAACCACATTGTAGATTTTTCAAACAAAAGGGGCAAATTTCCAACAAAATAGATGAATTTTTAACCTTGAACGACGAATTTTTAGCCTTGAAAGACGAATTTACAACCAGAAATTTTCTACCCAAAAAAATGGAGTTTAATTCGAAAAAGATTAATTTTCTATCTAAACAGACGAATTTGAGCTCCAAAAAAGATTAATTTTTAATCTAAAAAGATCATTTTTAATTTAAAAAATGATGAATTTCCAACGCGAAAAGATAATTTTTTTAGAAGATAGTTGAATCTTCCATCCAAAGTTAAACTAAAAAAAATATGAATTCTCAAAAAAAATGCCATAGTTTAACTTTTTAACCAAATGTTTGAATTTTTAACAAAAACAACACAGTAAATTGAAAAAAAAATTTCGATTTTCAAAAACCTAATTAAAATTTCAACAAAATAGTTGAATCTATCTAGAGGTGCGCCAAAGTTCAAGATCTTGCAAGCTCCGCGAGACAAAAAAAGCTTGCGGGCCGAAAAAAGCTCGCGCGACTCACAGGGCTCGTAAAACTTGCAGTGCACCAAAATATTTGATCGCTTTGCTAGATCAAATAATACTGCACTGATTTTAGCTAATTTTTCTTTTAAAAATCACTTTTTATCTATTTCGCGTAAAAGAAAAAAATCATAAATTAAACAATTTGCCTTTAGAAGTTTCCTTTTAATTTGTTCTTTTTTCAATTTTCAGAAGAAAAAAAATCAAATCGAATGGAAATAGAAAGGTACAATTCTTTTTGAAGTATAAATTTCCGGTAATATTAATATTAATTATGTATTAATATCAGTATTATTAATTAATATTAATATTGGTATAATATTAATATAATATGTATTAATATTAATATTGTAATATGAATTCTGAATATTAATTCCTTATTTATTTTTGAAGTTTTGTGAGCTGTTTTAAATAAAGAGTTACATTTTTCCAAATAGTTAAATTTTCTATGAAAGTCTACAATTATGAAACCAAAATACGAATTTTGGAAAAACACTTTAATTTTTACGACAAGTAGTTGAATTTTAAACTAAAAACAATAAGTTTTTAACCAAAAATAGAATAATTAAATTTTCAGGTGAAACAATTTATTTTGATTCAAAGAAAAACGAATATTCACCAGAATAAAGAATACAAAATACATTAAATTTTCAAAGAAACAGATAGATCTTCAAGTAATAAAATGAATTTTTTAACAAATTAGTTCAACTTTCAAACGAAAAGATTAATTTTTATACCAAAAACGAAGAATTCAACACAAAATATACACATTTTCAACCAAATTGTTGGATCTTAAACTAAAAACTATTAATTTTCAACTAATGCTAGAATATTTCAATTTTCAGTTAGCCAAAAATAAATTAGTTACACTTCCAGCTGTTAAAATTAATTTTCAACCAAAAAAATGAGAATTTTCATTAAAATAATTCAATCGTCATGCTAATGGTAGAATTTTTAACCAAAAGAGATGAGGTCTGACCCAAAAATATAATAGTAGACATTTCAATTAAAAAGAATTCACTTTTTACGAAAAAGAGATTGTCTCATTGGGTTTTATTAATTCAGTTCGGATTGAAGGGAGAAAAAGCGAAGAGGACATTTTTTGAAAACGGGTGAAAACAGAGAAATTCGCTAGAAGAGTGGTAAAGAGGGAAATTTGAGAAAGAATGTGAAGTCTGTATATAGATGCTTTACTTGTAAAAAAAAATTCCTAATTTCATTTTTTCATGCATGTCAAGGCCCCTTCCCCCTTCGCCACAAACCCTGTTACCCACCTCCCACTGACAGTTTGGCGTAGATTTGAACGAACCTTAATTTTTAAATCTAAAAAATTGCTCTGAAAACCATTTTTGAATTTAGGACATTATTCCAAACACAAAAAATTTACATATACACACATAAGATTTGTACCTAAATATTGTCCATTTTATTGAACTTTCGCAATGCCATTTTCTTTTCATGCCTTACATTTTTTTTAAATTATGAAACTTAAATTGTATTGAAAACGAAAAAGATTATTTTTCAGCAGGATGACGACTGGAGATTGGAAAACGATTTTTGTAACAGGAGGTGCAGGTTACATCGGCAGCCACTGTATCGTAGAACTTTTGGAGAGTGGATACAATGTAGTTGCCATCGATAATTTCACAAACAGTGTAATTGAAGAAGATGGCAAATCAGCAGCTTTGAAGAGAGTCGAAAAAATAACTGGAAAAAAGGTCACATTCCATAACTGTGATCTTCTCGACAAAGAAAGACTCGAGGAAGTTTTTAACAAGGTATTAAAAAATAAATTCAACTATTTGGTTAAAAATTCATATATTTTTGATTAAAATTCCTATTTTGTTGTAAAAAATTGATTCTCTTGGTTTAAAATTTAACTATTAGGTTAAAAATGAATCTGATTTAGTTGAGGATTCAAACATTCTTATGCAAATTCGTGTTTTTTGGTTCAATTCAACTGTATTTGATTTGAAATAAAACTTATTTGATTGCTTTCATTAAAAAATCATATTTTTAGGTTGAACATACAAATTTGTTTAAACAATCTATTTGGCAAAGAATACAACTGTTTTGTAGGAAATCCGTTTATTATTGAAAATTAATTTTTTGTGATAAAAATATAACAATTCCATTTTTGGTTGAAAATTCATATTTTTGAGTTTGAAAATTCAACTATTTGGCTGAGAATTTATGTAATTGATTGATAATTAGTCATTTTGGTAGAAAATTAATCTTCTTGATTGAAAATTCAACTATTTTGGTATAAAAGTAACTTTTTTCTCGAAATTAATACTTTTGTGTTGAAAATATAACTAAAATCATTCTTGGGTAAAAATTCCAAATATTTTGTTAAAAATTCGTCTCTTTTGGTTTAAAAACTTGGCTATTTGGTTGAACCACTTTGCTACAAAATAATTAATTTCTTGAGGAAAAAATGAAATTATAACAATTTTTGTTAAAAATTGATCTATTAGTTTATAAAACTACGATATGGTTGAAAATCAATCTAATTTGTTAACAATTAGTCTTTTTGGTAGAAACCTAATCTTCTTGGTTCAAAATTTAACTATTTGGTTACAAATTTATGTATTTTGTGAAAATTCGTCTTTTTTGGTATGAAATCAATCTTTTCAGTTGAAAAGTGAAATATTTGGTTAAAAGTTGATATATATATATATATATATATATATATATAATTAGGAATTTGTCTTTTTGCTAAAAAATTAATCTTCTTGTTTGAAACTTCAACTATTGTTTTGAAAATTTAACTGTTATGTAGAAGGTTCGTCTTTTTGACTTATAGTTCAACATTTCGGATAAAATTTTATTTAACTATTGACTGAAAAATCTAGTTTGGTTACAAATTCAATTCTTGTGGAAAATTCCTCTTTTTTATTTGAAAATTCATCTCTTTTCTTAAAAATAGAATTTATTTGATTGAAAATGCAACTTCTGGGTTGACAACGCATATATTTTGGTTGGGGATCCAACTATTTTGTTGAAATTCGTCTTTTTTATTAAAAATTCAACTATTTTGTTAAAAATTGCTTGTTTTTTTTTGCTCAAAAGTTGAACACTTTGGACGATTTTTTTATCATTATTGACTGAAAAATATGGCCTGATTGAAAATTTAACTCTTATTCAAAGTTCAACTTTCTGATTTGAAAATGAATCTGTTTTGGTCTAGATTCAACTGTTTTTGATTAAAAAAATAAATGAAAAAAATGTAGTCGGCAAGAATTGAGTGAAAAATTACAGTCTCTAACAATTTCGGGTGTGTGGTTCAACATTTCAGCAAAAAATTCACATCATTTATACACGGCTTCTTATCAGATATATTTCCTAAATTAATTTTTCTAGCAAAAAATAGATTGTGTTATCCACTTCGCAGCTATAAAAGCAGTAGGAGAATCCATGCAAATTCCACTTCATTATTACAGAAATAATATGATTGGTGCTATTAATTTGCTAGAGGTACGAATTTATAATTTAATTCCTAATTCTATTTATTTGATAAAAAAACTGATCTAGAAAGTTCAAGTAAATTCTTTTCAATTTTTCAATTATTCAATATTTTCAGGTAATGAAAGCTGCAGGTTGCTTTCAGTTAGTTTTCAGCAGTTCCTGTGTAGTTTATGGAGAACCAAAAAGTCTTCCAATTACAGAAGATCATCCTACTGGAAATATAACAAATGTTTATGGCCGTACAAAGTATTTTATTGAAGAAATGCTCAATGATATTACCGCAGCTGAGAAGGTAAACAAAAAATATAAAACGAGGACCCTTTCCTAAAATATTAATTTTAATTCCTCTCACTTTAACATCATCTAATTAACTTTGATAAGGTCCATTCAATTTTATTTACAGAATTGGAATATAATTTCCTTAAGGTATTTTAATCCAGTCGGAGCACATCCAAGTGGATTAATTGGCGAGGACCCTACAAAAAAATACACAAACCTTATGCCCTACATATCACAAGTCGCCCTGGGATTTAAACCTGAGCTCAGTATTTTTGGGGGCGATTATCCAACTGAAGATGGAACTGGTAAGAAATTTAATCCAGAATTTTCTTTGATCATAAATTCAGGCCTGAGGTTAGAAGATTTCAAGATATTTCAAAGAATTTCACAAGATTTGAGTTGTTCTATAGGATATCCAATTATTTCAAAGGATTTACGGGTTTGAAAATATTCCAAAAGATTCCCAAAATTTCAAGGAATTTTTAAGATTTTGATCAAAATTCCAGAGATTTTAAACTCGATTTAAAGGAATTTCTAGAGAAATTTAAGAAAGAAAAAATTAAGTTATTTCAAAGAATTTCACAAGATTTAAAGAATTTTATTTAAACTCCAGGAATCAAAAACATTTCGATGAATTCAAAAATTTACAGGCGTTTAAACGGTCTTTTTTATTGAACTTGAATGAATAAGTTTTCATTAAATTTATATTGAAGAGATTTCAAACAGATTCTACATATTTTAATAGATTTTAACAATATACAAAGACTTCAATGGATTTTAAATGATTTTAACAAATGTCTAGAGAACATTAGCGAATAAAATAGATTTCTAAGATTTTAAACAAATTAAAGAATTTTCGAAAGTTTCAAAAAATTTGGTGAGATTTTTAAAGAGTTTAAGCTAGATTCTAAGGGATTATTAGAGAACTTTGATAACTAAATGAAGTGAACATTCCAAATTATAGAATCAAATTCTTGAATTTTAAAAATATGGAATCGCAAATTATTCAATTTTCCAAAATTATATTTGATAGGTTTTTAATTTTTTACAATTTTTTGGAATAGTTCAATTTTGAATATTTACAATTCCAAATTCTTCAAATTTACCTATTTGAAATTTTAAATTCTTCAATTGTTAAGACTTAAGATTCAAGATTAATTAATTCGGAATGTTTATACTTTAAAATTATGTAATTTTTAACGTTTCTTTTTGAAATGTATAGTACAATTTTGAATAACTGAAGTTAAAAATTCTTCCATTTCGAATATTTAGAATTGAAGACTTCAATATTTAATGTTTATAATAGAAAATTATTAAATTTTGAATGCTTTTTCTGGAATAGATATAATTTAAAGATTTGAAATTGAAAATTAGTCAATTTCGGAGATTTATAAAATTGAAATTACAGTACTTTTCATTGTATAACTTAAAACTTGCTTAATTTTTAATTGTAATCATTTTCAAGATTTTAAACTCTTTAAGTCTCTAATTTTTAAGATTTACAGTTCCATGCTATTTTAAAGAGTTAGAATTGAAAATTCTTAAATGTCTAAAATGTAAGTAGAATCAAAAATTACTTAATTTTCAAGAAATATATTTTAAAGTTATGTAATATTTAAATTTTTTGGAATAGTTTGATTTTGAAGATTTAAAAATTAAAATTATTACATTTTGAAATTTATTTACTTTTATAGACTTTCAATTGAAAATTTTTCAATTGAACAGTAAAAATGAAAGCGTTGTTTTAGTTTTTAGAATTTGTTATAATTTTGCACTGTATAGATTCTGCCACTTGCGATTACACGACGTGAAATGGCAAACAATAACAAAACAAGACTGCTATTTTTTATCAAATTTAATTTAACAGATTTGTTAGGATACAATTTAAACTATTTTCTGAAAAGTATCTAATTTAACGTCAGCGTGTAATGAAACATAAAATAAAAGTATAAATGAAAATAACGTTACGAAATTAGACAAAATTTAGAACTTAAACCCAGTATTCATCTCGTTTGGTTAAAAACTCCATTATTTGGTTAACAATTCCATTCTTTTTTTTTTTTTTTTTGAAAATTCAACTATATTGTTAAAAAGTCATTTTTTTACCAAAAGTTCAACTACTTTATTAAAAATTTATTTTTTTAGTTGAAGGATCATCTCTATTGTTAAAAATGTAACTTTTTTAATGAAAATTTGTTTCATATTTGGTTGAAAATAAATTTTGTAAATTGACAATCTATTACATTTTTGGCTTAAAATTTAACTATTTGGTTAAAAATGTACCTTTTTTAGTTGAAAGTTCAATTTCTTGGTTAAAAATTCGCGTATTTTGTTGAAAATTCTCTTTTCGTCGTAATAATTTAATCTTCTTGGTTGAGAATTTATCTTTTTTGACTATTGAAAAGTCGATGATTATAATCATAATTGACAATTAAACTATTTGCTTTTAAATCAACTTGTATGCTAAAAATTCCACTATTTTGTAGAAAATTAATCTTTTTGGCTTAAAAATTCAAAAATATCAGTAGAAAATTAAACTATTTGGTTGCAAATTAAAATTAAACTATTTTGTAGAAAAATCGTATTTTTGGCTTTAAAATTAAGTCATTTTGTTGAAAATTCATGCACTTTCTTCAAAATTCATATTGCTGGTGGGGCATTAATCTTCTTGATCGAAAATACATCTCTTTTCTTGAAAATTTAACAACTTTATTAAAAATTAATTTTTTTTGTTAAAATTTTTTCTTTTCATCTTAAAATTTAACTATTCTCTTTTTGGTTAAAAATTTCTCCTGTATATTACACACGTTAAAAATGTAGCTATTTGATAGAAAATTCATATGTTTTGTTAAAAAGTCGTCTTTTTGGGCAGAAAATTATTCTTGTTTGTTGAAAGGTCAACTTCTTAGTAGATAATTCAAATATCTTGTTAAAAAATGCATCTTTATTGATTAAAAATGATCTTTTTTGTTTAAAAATTCATCTGTCCGATTTAAAAGTCCACTGCGGTCTAAAACATTCAATTTTTTATCTGTAAAGCTTGACTCTTTCATTGAGAATTCATCATTCATGGTATAAAGTTATCGTTCTTGCTAGAAATATACTATTTTGTTGAAAATTCAACTGTCTTCTAAAAAATGTGTCTTTTTGTCTTGAAAATTTAAATATTTGGTTAGAAATCCATCTTTAGCCAACGGCTACGTTACTTTCAAAGAAGGTGGGGGGGGGAGGATAAAAAAGCCCCATTTGAATTTGAAATTGTAGTTTGTAAATATATAAAATGTACTTTAATGCTTTTCAAAGCCTGAATTTCTTTTACATTTTTCCCTAGGTATCCGAGACTACATTCACGTAGTCGATCTGGCAACAGGTCACGTTGCTGCTCTATCAGCTCTTTACAGAAAACACCTAAGGCTCAGAGTCTACAATTTAGGAACTGGAAAAGGCGTCTCAGTTCTTGAATTGGTTAGAACTTTTGAAAAAGTAACGGGGGCATCGGTGCCTTATGTAATTAAAGACAGAAGAGAGGGTGATATTAGTGCAATGTATGCAGACACCAGATTAGCTGAGGAGGAACTCGGCTGGAAGGCAAAGCTCACTGTCGAGCAAATGTGTAAGTTTCAGAATTATATAACTCTACTTTTAAATTTAACTATCAAATCCTTGGAAATTAAAAAAAAGAATTCAACGGCTAAATTTAGATAAGAAAATCTTAAATGTCCTCATTAAAAATTTTAAACCCACAATAAAATAAATTAAAAAAATAAAATGTATGATAATAATTATTCAATATTAACTGCTTCTTATATAAATGCTGAAAAAAATTAATATTTTAGAACTCCAAAGTAAAATATATAATGTACATTATTATAAAAGTGATTTCAGGCTTCTCAGCTCAAAATTCACTCAAAACAGTTCACTCTTACGATTTCAAGTCGAAATATATTGCATATTCAACAAAGTAGTGGAATTTTTAACAAATAAAAAATCAATTTTAAACAAAAAACTTAATTTTCAACCAAGAAAGATGAATTTTTAACCAAATAGTTGAACTTTTAACCAAAAAATTAATTTTCAACAAAAAAGTGTAATTTTCAACATACGAAGATGATCTTCGATCAAAGCATCAATTTTTAAAACGAAAAAAGAGTTGAATTTTCCACCAAATAATTGATTTTTTTAAACGTAATTGAATTTAAAAAAAAACACCAATTTTCCATAAAAAAAAAGATTAAAATTCAACCAGAAACGGTTACATTTTCGACACAATAGTTAAATTTTCAAGCTGAAAAGACGGATTTTTTAGAACACAGATTAATTTTTCACCCGATAAGTTAAATTTTCAACAAAAAGATCAATTCTCAACGAAAAATGTAGCAGTTCCTCTTAAATTTTTTTTTTTAACAAAATAGTTCAATATTTTAACAGAGTTGCGTTTTTAAGGAAATAGTTAAATTTTCAACGAAATGGTTGAATTTTGAACCAAGTGTTTACAAGAAATTTGATATGTCAACCAAAAAAGATCGATTTTTTTTCAAAAGGGATGGATTTTAATACCAAAAAAACAAACAATTTTCAGACAAAAATATTAATTTTCAACCAAAGAGATTAATTTTTAACTAAATTGATGAATTTGTCCACTAAATAGGTGAATATTCAACAAATGATGATTTATCTATAAAGAAAGAAATAAAATTTCTTGTATGTTGTTCAACTTTCTAGCCAAAAGACGAATTTTCTGTCAAACAGTTGAATTTTTAGTATAAAAGTTGATTTTCAACCAAACAGTTGCATTTTTAAACAAAAAAAGAGGAAAATAAAAAAATCAGATTAGTTTTTTTATAAAAAATATGAATTTTCAACTAAAAAAGTTCAATTTTCAAAAAAAAATTAATATTAAACAAAAAAACTAATTTTTAACAAACAGGGTTAACCTTCAACCAGGTGCAATTTTCAACCAAAAAGGACATATCAACAAAATAGTTGAATCCTCAACTAAAAGAGATTAATTTGAAATAAAAACAGTTCAATAAAAAATGATAGATTTTCTATCTAAAAAGATTAATGTTCAACAAATTTCGCCCCAAAAACATAACTTTTTAACAAACTAGTGGAGTTTTCATCAAAATAATTAAATTTTCCACCAAATAGTAAAATTTGTAACAAAAAGAGATGAATTCGGAACTAAAAATATAATAGTAGACTTTTTAAATAAAATAAACAAATGTTTAACCAAAAAAGGTGGCTTTTCGACAAAATAGTAGTTGCACTTCCAATAAAATAATTAAATATTCCACCAAATAGTAGAATTTTTAACCAACAAAAACTGAATTCTGAACCAAAAATACATATAATAGTGGACTTTTCAAATAAAAACAATTAACTTTCAACAAAAACAGGCAACTTTAACAAAATAGTTGAATTTTCAACAAAACAAATTCCATATTTCACCAAAAAGTAGAATTTATAACTAAAAGAGATGAATTCTGGTGCAAAAATATAATATAAAATAATATAAAATTATAATATAATACTAATATAACAATTATTAGTAATTAATTAATCTAACAGGAGGTTTTCGTTCTCAAATATAAAAGAAACTGTACTATTCGAACGATCCATCAACATAAGCCTTAAATTCCAAAATATATAGCATAAAAGAAACGCTCATTTTTTAACGAAACATTGAGTTAAAAATCTTAAATATGAACTAATCTTCAATATTTTTGGCGGAGATGGTTGAACAAAAATAATCCAGACGGATATATTTAAGAGTATTTTGTCCAAATTTAATCGTTGGATTCTTGTTTTTTTTTAATTTCCAAGAATTTCGTAGTTAAATTTAGAGGGAACTTAAATTTTGATTTATTCTGAATTTAATTTCTTAAATTTTAATTGAACTATCATAAAAGAATATAAAAATCATATTCAATTTTTTCAGGTCAAGATTTCTGGAGGTGGCAATCCACGAATCCGCATGGGTATCGCTCAAGTATAAAAAATGGAAACTCTGAGAAGTAGAAAGTAGAAATTAAGTGAAACATGCGTCAGTAAAATACCAAAAGATAATTCTTTTATATTTTTTACAAAAGTGCCTTATTATATCACAATTCAGAGAAAGTATCTATTTATTATTTGAAAATGCTATGAAAAGCAATGTAAACTTACTCTCGAATAATAAACTTCTTCATCCTCTGTTTCAAGTCTTTTGATCCTCCTCCTTTTTCTTCCTATCAGGGCGGGTGAAAAACGAAATATGCTGGAATTTCAGAGCCTCGAAACCCCAACTTACCCAATTGGGAAGCAAATATCGGGCGAAGATTTCCAGGCACTTTGGTTCCGATGGCAAAAACTTAGCCATGATTTCTGAAATTTTCAATCGATTTTAACACATTTTTTAAATAGATTTCAATACTTTATTGCAATTAAAAATATTTTTGCTCATCCTAAATACCTGTAAGGGGAGGTTTGTGAGTATGCATTGCACTAGGCACGCTGACAATTAATTTTCCATTCGGAATTTCACGATTCGAATCCTTAGTTCCTATTATCAACAATTCGTAGGG
>JAWWLR010000166.1:8185573-8199325 GCA_035041075.1 Acraspis erinacei | reverse complement strand
TAAATTAATTCCTAACCTCACTTTTTTGCGAACCTTAATAAATTATCTGCTTGTTTTTTGTTTTCGTTATTTCTGATAGGAAGTTCTGATTTTACTGAAATTGCTTTCTCATAGGGGTGCTTGTAATTATTTACATTTTCTAATATAATTTTTTCATATTTGTCTATATAGTTCGATCCCAGGAACTAAAAAATACGATTTGTTAAAAATGTCTGCAAATTTTTAAACTAATTTTTATGAAGAATATAATGATATTTTCTTGTTTCTCATTTTTCTATAAGTAAATTTTGTATATTTATGTATATTATTTTTAATTTGCACACCGCACCTTAAATTCTTATTAAAAAAGTGGAAGAAGTAAGATAAAATTATTTTTTTAATGAGTTAAAAACGTTAAACTGTTAAACTATTCAATTTTCTCTTGAGGTAATAAGATCCTTATTATCACTGCATTTTTGAAACCGAGATAAATCGGTAAATGATAGTAAATTCATTTTTTTAACCGGTAATTTAAAAATCTTAGAAGAAAACTTTTAGCAAAGAAAAGATCACTTGATGATATAATGCGATATAAAATAATAATTCTGTTTTCCCTTTTTAAAAAAAAATTTATAAATTTAAAATAAACTTAATTTCACCTTTTTTTAATTTCAAGTTAATTTTTTAAAAACTTTTTCAATTATATTATTCAGTTTACAGTGGGTAATTCTAAAATCATTTACTTTACATTTTAGATCTTAATTTTTAGGTATACGCATTTCATTTAAAGAATTTTAAAATGTAATTTTTAATACTTAAATAAGTCACGTTTTTATTCGATAACCTTTTAATATACATGAATTGTTGAATTTGTAAAATTAACTGTACCTTAAGCATTAAAATGTGAACAATAATTGATTTCACAAGACAATTTTAAATCCATTCAAAATTAAAGAATTTACAGATTTTAACGTTAAAAATTTAACAGTTTTTATTCGAATGACTATAAGTCATTTTCAATTTTTAAATAACTTAAAATTAACAGATTCATAATTAAATGCTTTTATTACATTTTAAATTCGATTAAAACAGTGTTTCAGCCTGAAATATTAATATGTTAATCCAGTTCAATTAAAAAAATTTTTATTAAAAAAAGAACAATTATTTAATTATCTTCAATATTTGATTTTTCATTTAAAACGAGCAATTATAAATCAAATATTCAAAACTAAACAATTTGAAACTGAATTGTCCAAAATAGACAGCGTTGAATAATTAAAATGTAAAAGATCCAAATTAAAACTTTTGACGTTACAATTTTACTTTATTTGTTTTAAAAAAATTGATTTTTAAGTGAAATTGTTTAATTTTTATGTATAAATAATAATTAAGCATTTATTAATTTATAAAAGTTCGAGTAGAGGAGATGTTTAGAAGTTTTCAAAAGATTCAACATTTTTTTAAAACAAAATGTCGATTTTTGGAGATTTCGAACAAAAAATGTATACGCTTTTTATCCATTGTGAAAAGTTTTAAATAAAGAAAAAAATGTCTTAATATTCCTGGCAAAATTGAAAATAATTATTAATTTGGTATCACCCTAGGTCTAGGCCTAGTGTATAGCATTTTAAATTTTCCTAGGTATCTTAAGCAATTATCATTTCACGTTTTAAATTAATTTTGAATCTTTCCCTAACTACTAAATATCTCTCGAACTTACTCGATTTTTTAGAAATTGATAAGTGTTCAATTATTATTTATACATAAAAATTCAACAATAATTTCACTTAAAACTTCCATTTTTTTAAACAGAACAAGTAAACTTGTCAGGCTCAAACTTCAAATTTGGCTCCTTGATATCTTAACGATTCAAGGCTTTCTACTTAAGATAATTCAATTTTTATTTGTTTGGTTTTAAATATTTTATTTATAATTGCTCATTTTAAATGAACAGTCAAATATTGCTGACAATTAAATCATTAAAAAAAATTTTTAATTTAAAAGTTTTGAATTGAAATATTTTAGACTGAAATACTAATTCAATAGAATTCTACATTTAATGAAAGCATTTAATTCAACTGTATTTGGTTAAAGTTTAAGGTTTTTTCATTTGAAAACTAGATCATTTCGTTGAATCTTCGTAGGTCGAAATCCTGAATTTAACTTTTTTGTTGAATAATCGTCTTGTTCACTTCAATGTTCAACTATTTGTTTTTAAATTCAACTACTTGATTAAAGTTAATTTTGTTCTTGTAAATAAACTATTTGGTAGAAAATTCATATTTTTGGCTGAAAATAACTTTTTTGTTGCAATTTCATTGTTTTTTGAGGGGTAAAAACTCAAATGGTTTGTAAAACATTCGACTTTTTAGCTTGCCAATTCAACTCTTTTGTTGAAAATTAATCTTTTTGGGTTTAAAATTCCACCATTTGTTTGATACTACAATATATTTCAGCAATAAAATTTCAGCGTAGTGTGTAACTTTTTCCTATTTACTATATTTTGAAAAGTAAAAGCGGAAGAACATAAGATTTGCACGAATTGTAGCTCTTTTATAATCTTTTATAAGCGAATAAAACAATTTCATACTAAAACTAAAAAATTTCAAATTTATTTCAACTAAAATAGGTGACTTTTCTACCAAAAAGGATGAATTTTCAATGAAACAGTTGAATTTTTCTACTAAAAATTATAAGTTTTAAACAAAAATAGTTAAATTTGCAACAAAATAATTAATTTTTAAAGAAAAGAGTTAAATTTTCTACAAAATAGTTAAATTTACAACGAAATAATTAAATTTTTAACCAAATATTTGAATTTTCTACGAAAAAAGATTATTTTTAAATAAACAAGATATTTTTCATCCATATAATTAAATTTTTAACATAATATTTAATTTCTTGAAACAAAATAATTAAATGGACGTTAAATAATAATTTAAGATTCATAAATATAGTCCGAAGAAAATATTGATTTGGTTTCAAATCATTATACAAAATAATTAAATGTTTAATAAAATAGTTGAATTTTTAACCGAATGATTAAATTTTCAACTTAAAAATATGAATTGTCAACCAAATGGTTGAATTTTTTAACAAAAAGATTAATTTTCAAACAAAACCAGTTGTATTTTCAAGAAAAGAGTTGATTTTTTTAAAAATAATTACATTTTCAACAAAATAGATTAATTTTTCACCAAATAGTTTAATTTTCAACCAAAAAACCAAATGTCAGTCAAGAACATGAATCTTTTCGGAAAAAGACGAATTTTCTACAAAATAGTCAAATTTTTAACCAATGAGATGAATTTTCAACTAAATACAACAAAAAGTCGAATTTTAACAGTTGCATTTTTAACCAAAAACTACGAGATTTTAAATCCAGAAGATTAGTTTTCTACCGAAAATGACGAATTTCCTACTAAAAAAGATTAATTTTCTACTAAAAAAGGTTAATTTTCAAACAGTTGCATTTTTATACAAAAAGACGAATTTTCGATAAACTTGTTGAATTTTCAACTATGGCAAATTTTTCATTTTCCCTGTCTATTAGAACCTAAAGACCAGAATCTTAACCTTGTAACATTTTTAGCATAGATTTTTTTATGAACATAATAACAAAATTTCAATTTTAAATTAAAAATTTCAAATTTATTTTTCTTGGCTAATATATGTTTTTAAATCCCTGATTTCCATATTCTTCCTCGCCTACAGCCACCCTGGCATCAATTTCCTTAAATAAAATTGATATATTTTTTAAATACGGGTTTCAAAAAATTTTATTAATAGTTTTAAATATGGTAAAAATTCTTTATAAGTCTACCTTCCTTTGAATTGCAATGATTTTTGTTTATATTTATAGAAAGAAATTTTCTAAGATTATTCTAGAAATATTCTAAGAATGTCGGCCTAATTTATTTTTTAAATGAATTAGAAGTTCGTCTGCGTTGAGAAAATGTTAGGCATTTATAAAGAGATAATAAAGGTTCGTAGGCAATGTTTTTAAATTGTTATATTAGCATGTTTAGTTTTATGTTGAGTCTACTCTTGTTTTTATTTCTCGTAAGAAACAAATTTTCAGTTGCAAATTTGCTAAATTTCCAACCATACAATCTTATGGTGTTTCAAATTCAAAGTTGAAATTTGAAGTTTGAAAAATATAAGAAATCTTACAAAAATTGATATTCCTTCTTATTTATATCATAATCATTTGCCATTAAGAAAAGCAGTAAAAAATAAATATATTTTCTAGCTCGGAGGTTATGTTGGAATAACTTCAGCAAAAGCACCAGTAAAAATGAGTCCCCCAGAATTGTACAAATTGGCTGCTCACGCTGGGCCTTATGTCAGACTTGCTGGACTCAGTGGAGCTGTGGCTGTTATTTTAGCTGCATATGGCTCTCACAGTAAGTTTAGAAGAATTTACCAAGAATCATGTAAATTTACGGGAACTGAATTTAACTGAATTTATTTTTTTACCGAGAATTTTACAAATTTCTAGGAGAAAAATGTATCCATTCACTGAAAATAATGCAATTCAAAATAAGTTCGATTTCAACTTTTTTTTAATGTTAAGTTTTTCAATTATGAAATTATTCAGTTTACAATGCGTAATATTCTAAAACCTTTTACTTAAAAAATCTTCTATTTTAGGTTTTAATTTTTAAACGTATATATTTTCAATTTAAATTTTTTTTAATGCAACATTTATGAAAACTTAAACAATTTGAAATGAAAGCACTTGAATTTGAAATAATAAGTAAAAAATTCTCAAATAAGTTGATAAACTGTAAATGTAACTAAATTATTGTTTTTTAAAACAAAATTGTAATCCGATTGAATTTTCATAAACTATTTTCAAATTTAATATAATATTAAATTAGGAGATTCATAATTAAACTCTTTTATTCAATTTTAAATTCATTCCAAGTATTGTTTCAGTCTAAAATATTCCATTTTTACCCATTGAATTGGAAATTTTCAATCAAAAAAAGAACAGTGTTTAGTATTTAGTAATATTTGAGAGTTTATTTAAAATTAGCAATAATAAATCAAATACTAAAAACTGAACATTTCGATACTGAATTATTTAAAAAAGGAAACCTTGAATCGTTAATTAATTTATTTTCAAAAGAATGGAAAGAAATTTTGGTATTTAATTTTTTTTCGAATTGGAAAAGGACATTTTTTGTTACATTTTTATTGAGTTGAAAGCGGGGAAATTTAGTATTTTACCATTTTCATTGAGTATGAAACTAGGAAATTTTATTTTATACTTTTTTTCTGAATTAGAAGAGGAAATTTTATCTTTTTAAGATTTTTATATAGCTTGAAAGGACGATTTTGCTTTTTATCGTAAGAGGGCAGTTCAGTTCTTATTACTTGAAATAAAAAAAAATATTACATTTTTAGAGTTCGTGTTTGGTTAATTTAATGATCGTGAAAAAATCTTGCGAAACGGGAATTTTTTTCCTTCGATTAATAAAACCGCCAACCTGGTGTGATTTTATGAAATATTATTTCTTTAAGAAAATGAAACGACTCTTCTTTCATAAATTTAAATCAAATTTAAATAAAAATAAAATTATAGTGCTTTTAAAGTTTATATGATTAGTTCTAATATGTATGAACTTTAATATAATTTCAGAGAAGTATCCAGACGATGATAGAGGTTTCGAACAGAGAAGGGTTTTTGATACTGCTTCTAGGTATCATTTCATCCATACTCTATCATTACTAAGTTTGCCACTCGTCAGATCTCCCCTTTTAGTAAGTATTATTAACAAAAAAAACTACTGTTTTCATAATTTCTCAAAATAAGGGTTTTTTTCAAAAAATTGGAGACAAAATATAGGACGAAAACTACTTTTTTTACGTAACTGTATTTTTTCAGATTTTTTAACAAATATTTAGAGGTCGCTACATTTTTTTTTTTTTTAGGGTCGAGATAAAAATTTTATTAGTTAATATATATTTTATTTTAGTTTTTAATTTTTCATCAAAATTAAAGATCTTGCTTCTTCACAAAGATGTGAAATTTCTTCTAAATGTTTAGTATATGGAAAACAAGCATTCATTTTATGATAAATTTCAATTTTGAGTATGAATTTTAGCATTCAATTTTTTTAATTAGACTTATTATGTTACGATAAAAAATAACAACGATTCTTGTAGGTATTTGTATTTATTGATATGCGTCGTTAACACCAACAATTTAATTTCTGACTGTTTCTTCAGGTTTAAGAGATTTCATTGATTTAAAAACAATTTTAATTTAAAGAATGTGTAAATTACTAAATTAAGGATTCTAATTACATTAGAACAAAATTGGTCCCTTAAAAGTGACCGTCCAGAAAATTGACCCAAGTAACCAATTATCAAATTTGGACTACAAACTCTTGTCTCCATTAAAATAAAAAATAAATAAATAAAAAGAGGAAAGTGAAAAAGGAATCTTCAAATCCCATTCCTTACGTTTTCTCGTCTATTTTAATTCTTTTAAATTATTCAAAAAATTATAATTCTGTTGTACCGATGTTGTGATTTTAATTCAAATGGAGACATTTTTAGAGTGTGTTGACCCAATTTCATCGTTGGCTACTTGTTTTGTTTTAAATTTCAGGAATTTCCTAGAAAAGTTAAAAACTATACCAAATACAAATTATTTACTCATAAAATTCGCATATTGGACATAAAATCACTTTTAGCAAGCTCCCAATTTTTGTTCTAAATCTGAAAAAATACAGAAGAACTTTCTCAACCCAAGAAAAGTTTTAGAAAATCCAAATATCGGAATTTGGCTGGGTATGCATACGTTTTTTGAAGTAACTGTTAAGAATTCAAAAATAGGGGAAAGTTTTTCGAATAAAATGAACTTTATAAAATAAAGAGGACTCAAATACCTGGACGTGTCAGGGAATTTTTACATGAATAAAAATGTTTTTTCATATGTAGAAGTAGCTTTATATTTCTGCATTTGACAATTTTATTGAAAATTAGTTTTTTTTTAAATTATTTTTTTAGCTGGAAATTTAACAATATTCCACTTTTGCTTGAAAGTTATAATTTTTATTCGATAATTTAAGTATCTGGTATTTTTGTTAGAAAATTAATCTTCTAGGTTGAAAATTCATCTTTTTGCTTGAAAATTCAACATATGGTTAGCAATTTCTCTCTCTCTTCTCTGAAAAATTTTTCTTGGTTGAAAATTCAACTCACATTGAAAAGATATATTTTTTAGCTAAAAATGTCGCCTTTTTTCGTCGAAATTAATCTCTGGTTGAAAATATAATTATTCTAGTGATTCACTATTTTAGTAGAAAACTCAAATTTTTGATTAAAAATGTAACTGTTCCAGTTGAAGATAAATTAATTTTAGTTGAAAATTCATCAGTTTTAAGAAAAATTAATTTTTTTACTGAAAATTAAACTATTTCGTTTTTGCTTAATATATGATATTTTTAGTTCAAAGTTTAACTATTGGTTTGTAAACCTGTCTTCTTTAGTTGAAAATTCAACTTTTTCGTTGAAAATTGATGTATTTTGTTAAAAAATCAATCTTCTTGTTTGAAAATTTACCTTTTTTGTTGAAAATTCAATTATTCCAGTTAAATATTAATCATTTTAGTTAAAATTCATTTGTGTGTGTGTGTAAAATTTAACTATTTCAGTTGGAGGTTTATCATTTATTTTACAAATTTATCAGCCAGCTTTGAAATTCATGTTTTTAACTGAACATTTAACTGTTTTATTTTGATTTTCTAAATTAAAAATTGATGTATTTTGTTGGATAATCGCCTTTTACATAAAAAAATTCTTTTTCTTGATTAAAAATTCATCTTTTTTAACGAAAATTAAATTAATACAGTTAAATATTCATCATTTAAATTACACTCATTTTTTTGGTTGAAATTAAAATTACTTTGTTGAAAGTTGAACATTTTTCTTTAAAAAGATTTCATTGGTTTAAAATTAATCTATTCTTGTTGAAGTCATCATTTAAATTGAAAATTCATTGTTTTTTTTTTGTTTGAAAATTTCTTTGCTTTTTTGGTGGAATATTAATTTTTTAAACTAAAAATTTAACTATTCTATTTTTGGTTGAAAACTTATCTAACTTACGTAATTAAAAAAAATTTTAATTCCATTTTTTATTTAAAATTAAACTTTTTTTCTTTCAAAAATCAACTATTTCGTTGAAAATTCATGTATTTGGTTTAAAATTGTCTTTTATGGTCGAAAATTAATTTTCTTGTTTAAAAATGTTGGACTCATTATTTTAGTTTAAAAAATATCACTTGATCTTTTATAGTTGTAAATTGAATTATATGGTTAAGAATTCATGTATTTTGTTGAGAAATGGTCTTTTTTTTGTAGAAAATTCTATTATTTAGTTAAAAATTCGTCTACCTTGTTGAAAACGCAACAGTTTTACTTAAAAATTTAGGATTTTGACTTAGTTTAGATTTAGTATAATATAGTAACCACATTATTTTCACCTAAATATCCAGTGAATTTTAAGTATAAGAAGATGAAATAAAAATTTGAGTTATTATTCAAATTTATGGACTTTAGAGATAAACTCAATAAATGAATATCTTTTTATAGTAACATTTAACTATTTAATAATCGATGGTGCTAACATATTTAAGATTTGCAACCTTTTCTAAAATCTAAATTAATCATATTAATTAAATCTCTAGAAATTAAAAAAAACATTATTTATAATACACTCGCGAAACTGTACATATTCAGAGTCGTTTATTTAAACAAAATGCAAAATAGTTGAATGGCTCCGTACTTTGAAAATTTATACCTGAAAAAAACTCTGAAATTGTCATGGATTCTTTTTTCAGAATTTAAGTAGACACCCTGCTGTGAAATCTATTAATAAAATAATACTTTCAATTCTAAATTTGCATCCAAACATTTATTTTACAGGCTGGAACTTTCTTCTTCTCTGGAATGATTCTCTTCTGTGGCCCCTGTTATTATACTGCTTTCACCGGGGATAAAACTTACAGCAGGTTCACGCCAATTGGAGGATCCTGTTTTATTCTCGGCTGGCTTGCAATGTGCATTTAAATTACGCCACAAACTCACTTGTATCACTTTTATCTTTTGAAGATTACTTTTGCAATAATTCCCAACCAATCGGTTAATTTTATACACTTGGGAGGAAAAAAATCTTTATATGAATTAAATGTTGGCTTTAAACTAGATTTAAGACAAACCTGATAACTGATTTTTGTACTGGAATTAAATGAAGTTTTTGATGTTTCAATATAATATCTTTAAGTAAAATAGCTGTCTTAAATTTGAATATTGCTGTTTAAATTTTTTGTTGTTATTTCTAATTGGATAGGGTTTCCTGGATAAATTCTCATCTATTTTATTACGACTGCATTTATTGAAGGACTTTCAAAGAAACAAAGTTTTTTTTCTTTCGATCGAGTGAAATTAACTTCATTTATGCTATTAAGACGATATAAATATAACTTTTGTTTATAATACGAATATGTCGCGGGTCTAGATCGAATTCTAAGATCAAAGATGCACTCCTAAAACTTCCCTTGTATTCTGCCCCATCGGTTGCCCCTATTTTTATGCAGTGGTTCAACGCGAATTTGTTTTCCGAGCATGATAAAAATAATAATATATCCAGTTTTGTAACGCCTACTACAGGATAACATATTTTTTCTTTCTATTAACATTGCCAAATGTAATAAACACCGTCGCACATCATTAGACTAAATTCATTCAGGGAGGGAACCAACTCTCTTCGAGAAGAAAAAAATCTAAAAACAAAAACTTTAGAATTAGAAATCTAGAAAAATGGATCTAGAAACAAAAAAAACATCTAGAGAAAGCTACTCTAGAAATATAATCTAGAAAAAGATCTCAAGAAAAAGACCTTCGAAAATATAACACTAGGCGCGAAAGACTAAATCACAATATTTTCTCGGATACAATCACAAGCTGTCAGAATGCGAAGAGTCGAAAAAGATTTTTAATCTTATAATCTAATCTAACAGAGCCATGATATGAATAAACATTGTATCCGAACTAAAAAATTTGAAAATCGATGATGGATCTCTTGGGAAAAAATGAGACAAAATTCCCCGAAATCTTGTGATTTAGTCTAATGATGTTGGCCGCACCCTTAACTAAGAAATAATTGGACTATCTTACCTACCAATAGAAATATCAAATAATAATAATAATAATAATAATAATAATAATTGAACGTGTTACATCGATTAAAATGATAACGTAGAAGTGCCGCATGACTTGAATCGCGCCTTGACGCGAAACAACGAACACAAGAGATCCATTAGACGACAACAAAATTTAAAGGAAAAGAAAAGTAACCGTAGCTATTACCGTTATCGTTAATATTGTAGAAGTTTTGAATTTGTCATGTCGACCTATGCCTTACTCTCTCTCTCTCTTTCTCTCTCTCGATGTGTGTTGGTCGCGCGCACATTTAGCGTGAGCGCTTCGCGGCCTCTTCTGATTGTTGAGGCGGAAATCCTAGCGACACGTGGCGACGCGACAGATGCATCGCTGATATAAAACTTTACTTAAGCTACGGTAAACGCCCTCTCGCTTCATAGTTTAGTCGTTACTCGGTGTCTCTAGAATCTAGAGGAGTACTGATTTCGATACTAATATAATATAATATAAAGTATTTATATAATTATATAGACTTGCGTTATTATCAATTATCAAACTGCCTCGACATAATTCTATATGTATTTACAGTTGTTTCTCGTTCTGCCTCCGTTACTCAAACACCGAAGACGAAATATACCAGACCACTGCGACAAAGCACATTCAACTTTTTTGTTTGTTTTTTTAAGGTCAAGATCCGGTTATATCGCGCGAACCCTTAAACGCGGCCCAAATCGAAATCGGTACACGTAAGTCGACATCAAACTAGAATTTATTCGGTTGAAATTATGAGAGAATCAAAGTTAATGGGAATTGTATGCTCGTGAGTGAAGATTTCACAAGTTATTCCGTGATTTCATGTTTCTTTAGAGGGGGTTTGTTTTTTCTTTCTTTCTTTCTTCAGGATTTCCATCGGGGATCGGATTGAGGATTTGGAGTTCAGATCAGACGAGACCAGCCGGTCTCAAAAAGAGGGGGCGAAAGCAAAGAAGATGGGTCTGGTGTGTCTTCTGTTTCTAGGAGAGGTGGAACGAGTGTTGACCCTCGTGAGATGCTATCCGCAGTTTGTCTCGCATTATCCGCAGGGTCGTGTAGTCTGGCAGTTTCAGGTAGTTCACACAAGTCATCACGGAAGGCAGGAAGTCGTCTGCCCTCATGGTGGGGTCTAGTGTCTTCCGCACTATCGTCAATGGCGGTGTCAAGCTCTTAAATCCTGAAAATAAATTAATGTGGGTGAGCAGTCATCGCAATATCTATTAGAGATGAAAAATGTCAATGGGAAAATTAATCAGAGTGTCCAGCGAATATTAGGTACGAAGTTCAAGGTATTTTCCAGGTCAATAATTCAAGTTTTTCCAGATCTCCTTTTTTGCACCAAATAATGAAATAAACATTTGTTAGAAATGTAAAAAAATCTTCAATTTCATTTTCTATTGGCCACACATTATTAAAGAAAGCAGAAATCATTAAAATATTTTTAATCTGCGTAAAATCTTGTAATTCTAGTTTACTATACCGTTTTTAATATCTTTGGAAATGTTCGAATTCTTTGGGAAACTTCTGTCGAATCATTTGAAATATTTGTCAAGTTTTTCTTCATTCTTTTTTGTGCAATATTTTTGATTCGTTGAAATCATTGAATTATTTGAAATCTTTTCAAATATTCTAAAATGATTTGAAACCTTTTAAAATCGTTTCAAATCTTCGAAATGTTGTAAAATCTTTTATATCTGGTGTATTCTACCTTTTATGAAATCTTTGAAATTCTTAAATTCTTTTGAAATCTGATTGCAAATTTTATGAAATCTTTAAAATATGTGAAATCTTTTGGAAGTTTTAATATCTTTGGAAATGTTCTAAATATTAAAAATCTTTGTTAAATTTTTTTAAACATTTGTAAAATTTTTCTTAAATATTGGTTTGTGAAATCTCTTTCATTCGTTGAAATCATTGAATTATATGTATAAAATCTTAGTGAAATCTTTTCAGATCTTCTAAAATGTTTGGAAATCCTTTGAAATCGATTCAAATCTTTGAAATCTGGTGCACTGTATCCTTTTTAAAGTCTTTAAAATCCTCTAAATATTTTGAACGTTTTAAAAGCTTTGTAAATTGTTGTGAAATATTTGAAATCTGGCCTACACGCGTTTTTTTAATCTTTGAAATCCGTGAAATCTTGGTAAAATGTTGAAATTTTTTGAAATCTTTAGTAATGTTTTGTAATTTGGTGTACACTCAAAAACGAAGAGGTGAAACCCTTGAAAAATCCGTTATATCGCCATGGCTGATTCTAATTCTGAAATTGAGTCAACGCAGAAATTTTCAACTAATAATTTTTATAATTTTCAAGTTAAATATCACAACAAAATATACATTCTATATTAGCGGAGACGAAATTAAAAACGTCTAGAATTATTCACAGTATTAAAGACTGTCCATTGCAATATATAAAATAATTGATAAAGTCTACAAAAAATGCCTAGAAATATATTTATTCAGCAATGAGTAGAAGATAAATTATATCTTCATAAAAAAAACAACTATTCAGCAGCAAGATGTCTTCTAAGCGTGATGTTTTTTATAATTTGTAAGTTCAATATTAGTAAAAATGTATATAATTTAACATTCTTGATCAGATTTTTGAAAACACTAAAAGATCATAAAAAATCCGCCCACGAAATGAACAACTTATAGATCTATTTACAATATTAAAGTCTGTTCATTGCAATTTATAAAATAATTGGTTATATCTGCAAAAAAAAGCCTAGAAATTTCTATTTATTTTGCAACGAGTAGAAGGTATCTTGATAAATAAGAAACTTTTCTGTGTAGCAAGCATTTTCTTTTATTATCAACTAACACATTAAAATTACTTTTCGCATTTTAACAAACAAAAAAAAACGGTGTTCAATGAAAATACTTTAATTAAAGGTTCTCGTGAAAAATTCAAGGAGATTTCTAGGTTTGAAAGATTGAAACAAAATTCAGGGTGGCCATTTTAATCGAAGAAATAAATTCCCGATTTTTTACCGGTTCGCAAACATTTTCCAAAGTCAATGAAATTAAAAAAGAACACTTAAAATTTTGATGTATAAATAACAATAAAACATTTATTATTTGTAGAAGAAATTTGAGTAATTTTAAGCGATATTTAGATGTTTTGAAAAGATTCAAAATTAATTTAAAACTTGAAATGATAGCCTAATTTAAAACAAACTGTAGATTTTTGCAGATAAAAAAAATAATTTAAAAGCGTTGCAAGAATTTTGAAAGGCTTCAAAAGAATGAAAACATTTTCTTAAAATTCCTAGGAAAATTGAAAATCACTTTTCATTTTCAAAAACTATTTTAATAGAATATTTTTTTAAATTCTGAAAGATTTACAAAATTATCGAAAAATAATCTGGAAGATTTAAAGAAAATTTTAAAAATAGTATGATAATTTTGAATCTTTTCAAAACTCCTAAATATTTATTGATATTACTCAAATTTTTTCTACAAATAATAAGTGTTCATTTGTTATTTGTACATCAAAATTCAACAATTGAACCGCCGCATCGTAGAACGGGATATAAAATATTTTTCGAGGAGTGGGAGGGC
>JAWWLR010000166.1:8173455-8185473 GCA_035041075.1 Acraspis erinacei | reverse complement strand
CCACCGTGCTTAAGCATTTCCGCGTTAATATTGCTACCCCGGAAGCCTTATCGTTTTTCAAGTTCTTGATTATATTCCTGACCTCAGTGACACATACTTTCTCAATTGAGTTTTCTAACGCATCGTGTTCTACATCGCGGTAATTTACCAATTATGAGCACTTAAAGCAGAAAGAATTGAATTGGTTTATAATTAGCGAAAATGTGTTGGGAAAAGTATTAATGAAAGATTCCCTGGTCTGAATATAATGTTTGTAACATTAATTGAAACTTTCACAGTATGGAAAAAAGCTATTTTGATATAGATGAAGGATTATTTTCACAGTAAATCCAAGAGATATTTTTTACATGAAACACGGAGAAAAATGGATGTTCAAACGTAACATCTAGATGTTCAGGGTCAACATATTTTATGTTTAGCTATAGGACACCAATTTAGATGTTCAAAGTTAGCATCTGTAGATCTTAAAAAGTGAGATGCTACTCTAACATCTAAAATGTTTAATTTGAAATATCCAAGATATGACATTTATGGCTATGTTAAATAACGCCTATAAATATTTGAGGATTTTACTTATTGATGGCCATTTAGGGAATTAATTGATAACTGATTTGTTAATTTAAAATTAAACTTTAATGTTCGTACATGAACGAAAAACAGTTAAAGGGTATGGAATGTTGATCAGATGATAGATTCAGTCAAGTTGAGTTTATGTTCAATATTTTTAATTCAAAATATAAACGGGGGTAAGTAATCGGAGAAAAAATGATCTGTAATCTGAATTCAAAATTCTATCTATTTTAAGTTACTTAAACTCAAATTTTATTTTAAATTTATAAAAATTTTGTCAATTGTGTCAATAAACATGAAAGTTTAGATCATTGCTCCCTTCTCTAGATAGAAAAAAACGTTATCCAACAGTTAATAGCCAACATATAATTATGTGTACTATAAGTAATTTACTCTGGTTAAATATCCTTTTTTTAAATTTTAATCGTCAAATTGATCGCTGTCACATTCTTTCTTCAATATGTACTAACTGTAGACTATTTTTATGATAAAAATTAAGATTAAAACCAAACCTATGCCCCTTATTATATAATGGTTATGTCAAATAACGTCTGTAAATATTTGAGGAGTTTACTTATTTCTGATAATTTAAGAAATTAATTAATAACTTATTTGTAAATTTAAAATTAAACTTTAATGTTCGTAAATGAACGAAAAACAGATAAATGGTATGAAGTTTCGATCAGATGATACATTCAGTCAATGTGAGGTTATGTTTCATATTTCTAATTCAAAATAAAAAATAAAAACTGGGTAAGTAAGCGGAGAACGAATGATCTGTAATCTGCATTTAAAATTCTATCGATTTTAGGTTACTTAAACTCAAATTTTATTTTAAATTTATAAACATTTTGTCAAATGTGTTCGAGTCAAACTTCAACTGAAACTTATAAGATCATACTTCCCTAGTGTTGAGTGTAGACAGACAAAAGTCGTTATCCAATTTTAAATAAAAATAGCTAATTTTGATTTTTTGGAAATGTTCAAAAATGGTAATATTCCATAATTTTAATATCGAAAATGTATAGCCGTCAAATATAGTCATGAAAGTCCAATGCTTTATGCGCATGCGCTCGGACGATTTTAATATCTGAATGTGTTTCAGTTTAACATACAAAATACTTTTACGCCTAAAATCTCAAAAAGATAGTAGATATTTGGCATGAGTATCTGCATGTTAGGTGGGACAATCTTACCCTTTGAATATATACATTTAAACATCCATTTTTCTCCGTGTCGTATTAGTCATAACTCACATTTATTATATACTTGCAAACAATTGAAAGCTTATAAAAGCTTAGAGGTTTTCAGGTTTTACGAAGCCGAATTTGTTAAAAATTTAGATTGCAAGAAGTTACATGACAACTTTCCAGTGCGTGGTGAGGTTAGTATTTTATGGCAAGTTCATTTTTTATTTTCTGCATGGATTCATTTGTATTGGAGTATATTTTCTTTTGTAATCTGCCACTTTTTATAATTATTTAATAATAACGCATGTTTGAAAAGTAGCCTACAATTTTGAACATATTGCCAGATAATTAAAATTTGAAGTTAGGAAATGTTCGTTGTGATAGAAAAATCTCCTTGATTTTTTCTAATTAATGTAGATGATGTTTGCAAAATTAAAAATGTTTGTACTGTTACAGATTAAACATTCTGTGTAACTATTTATTTGAGAATGTTTAATTTGTAACAGTGCATATATTTTTAATTTTGCCAACATCATCTACATTTATTAGAAAAATTCAAGGAGATTTTTCTATTACAATGAACATTTCCTAACCTCAAAGTTAAAGTATTTGGCAATATGATCAAAGCTGTATGCTACTTTTCAAATACACGTTATTATTAAATAAATATAAAAAGTGTACAAAATTAATCTTTTTGTCTAAAAATTTGTGTTTTTAGATGAAAATTCAAGTTCGTGGTTGACAACTCTTGAATCTTATTGAAAATTCGTCTTTTTTCCTATTAAATTAATCTTTTGGTTTAAAAATTCATTTTTTTATAGTTAAAACTTCAACTTTTTGGTTCAGAATTCTTGAATTTTGTTACATTTTTTGTTGTAGAAAATTAAACCGTTTGTTTAAAAATTCATCTAATTTAGTTGAAAATTCAACTTTTCATTTGAGAACACTTGACTCCTATTAAAAATTCGTCTTTTTCATACTAAATTAATCTTTTGGTTTAAAAATTCATTTTTTTGTAGTTAAAATTTTAACTTTTTGGTTTAGAAATCTTGAATTTTGTTAAATTTGTTTGTAGAAAATTAAACCGTTTGTTTAAAAATTCATCTGATTTAGTTCAAGATTCATCTTTTCGCTTGAGAACTCTTGAATTTTATTAAAAATTCGCCTTTTTCATAATAATTTAATCTTTTGGTTTAAAAATCTTGAATGTTGTTAAAAAAATTTTTGTGGTAAATTAATATCTTTGTTTATGAATTCACCTTTTTTAGTTGAAAATTCTACTGTTTGGTCGAGAATTTTTTAATTCTGTTGAAAATTCCTTTTTTTCTATAAAAATTAAAGACCTAGATTTTAAAGTTGAACTAATTTATTAAAAATTTAAAAAAATGTATTTCTTTCTTAAGAATTTAAGTTTTTGGTTGAAAATTCTTTAACTTGATTGAAAATTCGTCTTTTTCGTAGGAAAATACTCTTTTGGTCAAAGAATTCGTATTTTTTATTTATAAATTTAACTTTTTAGTTAAGAATTCTTTAATTTTAAAGAATTTATTCAAGAGAAGTGAGGTATTTCGTAGGGTTTCGAAGATTTGAAGATGTTCGAATTTTTTTTTATTTCACCTTGAATTCTTAGTAATTTATCCTGAATTCTTTTAATTCTTCGGAATTCTTTTGAATATTTAATTACTTCTAATTAGTTCAATGGTTTAAAAAAAAATTAACATTTTTTTGTTAAATTGATCGTGAGGATCAGTTGACAAAATTATGGCTGGATTTGAAATATTTTAAAGCAGTTTTTTTTCAAATTCCTTATGAATTTTAAGATTTTTAAAACTTTTCAAAAGATTTTAAGGGATTTTAAATATTTAACATTATTTCGAAGGTTTTGAAATATTTGAGAATATTGTAAACGATTCGCATGCACTTTGAAGAGCTTTAAAAAGTTGCACAGGATTTGAAAAGATATCAAAGAAATTGAAATTTTTAGGAAATTTCAAAAGATTCCTGGAACTTTTTTTCTTTATTTCAATAGTAAGCGCCCTTATGAAGAAATTGTTGTTTTAATTCGAGCAGGCGAGAACAGCAGCGAAACCACGATGCTCTAACCCTGACACCCGAGAATAAAACTCAAAATAAATAAATAAAAAAAATCGAGATAGATGAAGGAAAATTTATTTGTTTTCCTATTTTCTTAGGAAATAAAGAAACCCCGTGACATTTGGATAATGTTCCTGCTTTTTAAGGAATTTTTAAATTATCAAAAATGAAATAACGCGAAATATTGGGAATAGTGGTCTACCATTTCGCCGCCTGGTGCCGAAAAATGGAACTAGAAAGAGTAGGTACGATTTTAAAAATGTATTTTAATTTTTGCATGCAATTATTTTTACAATTTTTTGTATAGTATAAAATAGTAATTGAATACTAAACACAAATCTTCATGATAAACAAATAGTTTAGATAGAATTTCCATCTTGTGCAGTAAAAAAATTTGTTGTTGTCAAATAGGTTTAAAAAAACAAACAATTATTTCACTATTTCATGTAAAGTTTCAATGCATTGTAAGCTTAAATAAACTTTAATTAATGTTTGTAGCGAGAAATTTTATCCAGATTATGCAAAGAATACAAATAATAGAAGATTATAATTTAATTTGAATTCTAACCTAACTTTTAGATCAGATTTTTAAACAGTAAATATTTCATGTATATATTAATAAAAATGTACTTTCAGTTCGTTTTTGCTTCAAAATAAGTCCAAGTGAGTTTATAATCTTTAAAAAATCAAGATAAATAGTACAATAATTGCTTGTTTAAAAAAAAAGTAATTCTGTCAAAAATGTTTTTTTCTCTTTATAATATGTCAGTTCCACCTAAAACCCTTTTGTTCCAATCAAGATATATTTTTATTATCTAATAAATACTTTAAACTACAAAACAAATCGATAAAACACTTTTATGCACAAATTAAAATGTATCTTTAAAATTGTACCTATTCTTTCTAGTTAGGATTTTTGTCACCAGGTGGTGTATCGGAGTTTAATCATTCTCAATAATAGAGATTCTCTTTGTCTAAAAATCGTTCAAATTTATGGCGAATCAATTAACGAACCACGGTCAATCCCCATCAATCCATTTTCACTCGATTATTTGTTTATAACAAATTCAATACATTTCTCAACCATTCCTAAACTATTGGACAACACTTCTGCATAATTGCTGCATTTATTCCGGGTATTTGGGATTGAACTAAAGTATTCCGCGTAAACAGGTGCAGATAAAAAATTTGTTTTGTTTCTGCTATTAAATAAAGAAATTTCTTTTACATCGGTCTCTACATATTTATATGGAATTTTGCAAGCTTTAATTTAAAAAAAAAACTGTTCGACAGGAGTTTCAAAAGACATTAAGAATGCAATTATTGCATCGATTTTAGATTTTTTTAATTCAGAAAGCAATTCTTTAGAGATTGGTGACTGCTAATTTCGGATTTTTTTTGTTTATCTAATTTTCCGGTTAATGCTAACAGCGAAAATATTTCGATTTTTTTAATTTAATTTTTATTTTCTAGCAAATTTTTATTTATACTTTTCATGACTAATTCAAAGCACACAGGTATAAGGAAGACAGAAAAATGGGTAAATTGTAAAATTAATTATTATAAAGAAATTGTATCAACAATATAATCGATATTTGGGATTATTCGTCTTTTTAGTATATTTCTGCTTTAAAAAATGTAAAGCTCAGATACATTTATAGGCAAAGAGAACAACAAGAAATGTAGAAAAAAGGATTTTTTTCTGCCTATAAATATCTGCGATATACATTTGTTTATATAATTTGTTTTTAAAAGAAAATTTTAGTAATGCGTGGCAAGATTTTTCTCGAAAACATCATTGGCTATATAATTTAAAAACAATTAGAAGAAAAATTTATTGATATTCGCTGAAAAGCGCCTAAAAGGTGCATGTGTTTATATAATAATTAAATATTCATTAATGGGAAATTTTTATTATAAAACATGATTCGTGATATGATTATAACAAAGCGAGAAGAAAAAAACAATTTCTTTCTGCCTAGAAATGTCTGCAATGTACATTTGTTTATATAATTTGTTTATAAAATAAACTCTTAGTAATAAATGGCAAAATTTTTCTAGAAAACTTCATTCGCTATATATTTTGAAAACAATTTGAAGAGAAATTGATTTATTTTCTCTTAAAAATCCTTAAAATGTGCAATTGTGCATACGAAATTCTTTATGAAATAAACAAATATTGACACATAAATCAATATTAATAAATGGCAATTTTTTTTGCAAAAAATTATTGGTAATCTAACAATAAGACTAGAAGATAAGAAGAATTCTTTTTCCTATTGATGTGTGCAAGGTACATTTGTTTATTTCATTTGTTTATGAAATTAATTAATATCGGAGATATTGGAGACAAGAAATAAAATGAAAAACAAACGAAATTATTTGACTGTTATCATTCATATAAAAATTAAATAAGCAAAGAAATAAAAAATTGGCTCTCATCAATCTCTGAAGAAGTAAAATCCTGAGTGAAATTAAGTCCTGAATTTAAAAAATATATATAATCGTCTGACTAGATGATGAGGAAAAAAATTATTTATTTCTTAGAACTCATTTTTCATTTTTGATATTTTTGAGCATCTTGTCTGTCTTTGAAAAAGTACAGCAAAATATATGAATGAGATATTTAAAACTTTTTTTGTTCCTGGCGGGCTAGCCAGAACCCGATTAGGGCCTCAAAAGACTGACTAGATGACGAGTCAAAAAATTAATTTTCTTAAATGTGCATTTTTTGTAATTTAAACAACCTGGATTTGTTTGGAAACATGCAAAAAAATGTTGGGTTTGATACTTAGAACATTTTTGTTCATGGTGGGCTAGCCAGCACCCTTTAAGGCTCGAAAAGATGATATAGAATAGACGGTCTAGACAATGTTATAAAAGGAGGCAAATGTGCCGAGATACTGTTCTACACGTGGAAGTTCAAATAAAAATAAAAAAAGTCATATTGTGTAGTGTCCTGTGCAGAAATTTCCCGATCGGGCGCAGATAGGGAATTAAACACATGCCCTGGTCGGGGCCCGATCTAGCCAAGTAGAGCCCAGGTGAAGACCAGACCAGTAATCGGACAGCCAGATCTGTTTCTGAAAGGGGCACGCGCTTCATTCCGTTCTTAGGGCTGCCATGTCAGGGCCCGATCGGGGCCACAGCAAATTGTAAAAAGTTTCAAAATTTCAGAAAAATCTTCAAAAGATTTCTAACAAGATTAATTCATCCTGTTAGACATTTTTTTTAACTTTTCGAAATCCTAAAATCTGGTGCACACTCAAAAGTCGAGTGGTTCAATTCGCAGAGATAATTTGTAAGATACTAAAGCGAATAATTCTCACTAACGGATTCGCTGACACGCAAGATAAGAATTTGCGCTTGTTCCGCGAATTCTCTCATAATGTGCTGCGCGTCGAGTTTTTTCTATAAAAATGATAAAGTTATATTCGCCATAAGAATTCTTCGATTTTCGCCCGAGATTACCTGCTGTTACCAGATACAGGATTGCCGTGTACGATACTTATCTTCGCTTCTATAAATAGTGCAGGTGCTACTATAATAAATTAGATGAAATATATGTTCATCCCGCGACGTTCTATTCACGGCCGGAGGCTGGACGACGAAGGCTCGAAAAGCCCGCAGTGTGAATATCACATATCACTGCGTTAAATACCCGATTCATGTGTGAATCTGTATATATCTTCCTCCACACAATCTCAGCAAAATAAAGCAAATATCTGTATTTTAATATACTGTTTGTCACGGTAAGAATAACAGATTATTGAACGTCACGGGAATTATTGTAATTTGATGAACGAGGCTGAAAACGTATTTTTTGTTTTTCAAAAAAAAGTCTTAACTGCTAGTGTGGAAAGGTTTCATGGCAGCCTGGTGTCACGTCTGGGCCAGTTCTGGCTTTGTCTAGACTGTCTTGTCTGGAGAATCTGATCTGACCTAGGTCTGTGCTAGTCTTGCCAAGGTCTGATATTAGTCTGGAAGGTCTGATATTAGACTGGAAGGTCTTATTGGGCACAGGTCTGACATTATCTCGACTCTCTAGTCTGATAAATTTAATCCAACCCAATACTGATTTTCTCTAGACTGTTTAGTCTGAAAGGTCTGATCTGGCCCATTCCTGGCGCTAGTCTTATCCAGATCTGACTTTATCTAGACCTTGTAGTCTGCAAAATATTATCCTGCTTAGATATATGCTACACTTGTCCAGGTCTGAAATGATCGAAGCCGTCTAGTCTGAAAAGTCTCACCTGGCCCAGATCTGATTTTATCTAGAACTTCTAGCCTCGAAGGTCTTAATTTGGCCTCGGTTTGGCTCTCGTCTTTCGCAGGTCTGAAATTAGCTAATCTGCCTTATAGCCTGAGCGGTTGATCTGGCCAATGTTCGGTGCTAGTATTATCAAGGTCTGACTTTATCTAGACTTTGAATGATCTAGCCAAGGTCCGTCCTAGACTTTCACAGGTCTGACATTATCTAAGGCGTCTCTTCTTGAATGTCCGATCTGATCCAGGTCTGAATTTATTTAGACTGTCTAATGCGGAAGGTCTGATCTGCCTCAGGTCTGGCGCTATTCTTGACTAGGTCTGACATTATCTAAACCGTCTAGTCTGAATATTCTCATCTGGCCCAGGCCTGCATTTATCTAGACCTTCTAACCTGGAAGATCTTAATTTGGCCTAGGTTTCACTCTCGTCTTTCGTAGGTCTGACATTAGCTAATCTGCCTTATAGCCTGGACGGTTGATCTGGGTCATGGCTGGTGCTAGTATTATCAAGGTCTGTCTTTATCTATACGTTGCAGTCTGGACAATATGATCTGGCCAAGGTCCGTGCTAGACATTCACAGTTCTGACATTATCTGAGCGGTCTAGTTTTGAATGTCTGATCTGATCCAGGTCTGAATTTATTTAGACTGTCTAATGCGGAAGGTCTGATCTGCCTCAGGTCTGGCGCTATTCTGGTCCAGGTCTGACATTATCTAAACCGTCTAGTCTGAACATTCTCATCTGGCCCAGGCCTGCATTTATCTAGACCTTCTAGCCTCGAAGGTCTTAACTTGGCCTCGGTTTGGCTATCGTCTTTCGCAGGTCTGCATTAGCTAATCTGCCTTATAGCCTGCACGGTTGATCTGGGTCATGGCTGGTGCTAGTATTATCAAGGTCGGTCTTTATCTATACTTTGCAGACTGGAAAATATGATCCGGCACAGGTCAGTGCTAGACATTCACAGTTCTGACATTATCTAAGCGGTCTAGTTTTGAATGTCTTACCTGATACAGGTCAGAAATTTATCTAGACTGTTTAATTCGGAAGGTCTGCTCTACCTCAGGTCTGACGTTATTCTTTTCCAGGTCTGACTTTATCTAAACTATCTAGTCTGAAAGGTCTGTCCTGGCCTAGGCCGGGCTCTTCTCTTTCCCAGGACAGATATGATCTAATCTGGCTGATGGTCTGATCTGGCTCAGATCAGGATTTTCCTAGATTGTCTAGTCTGGACAGTCTGATCTGGCCCAGGTCTGGCGCTAGTCTTTCCCAGATCCTTTTTCCTGTTTTCAAAGCTTTCCCTTTTTCTCGTATTTTTGTCTAATTTTCGAATTGAATTAATTGATTCCAATAAGAAAATCCAACCATATTTGATTGAAAGTTAATCTTTTTTAAATTGAAAAGTTTTTCTTGGTTACAAATTCTAATATTTAGATAAAGATTGTACTATTTTGTTGAAAATTCACATTTTTTATTGCTTTCGATTAACTTTGTTAACAGAAGTTTTAACTGATTTATTTTTGGATGAAAATTAATCATTTTTGGTTAAAAATGCAACTATCAAATTTTTCTTCCAGAATTCATCTATTCTGGTAGAAGATTCAGCTATTTGGTTGATAGCCGAACTACTTTATTAAAAATTCAGTTTATTGATTCAATGTTCAACTATTTGTTTGAAAATTCGTTCTTTTTTTATAAAAATTAATTATTTTAATTGAAAATTTTATATCCCATTAAGGGCTGAAAATGGATCGTTTTCAATTCAAAATTGAAAAATTTAGTTAAAAAGTTAGATATTTTGTTGTAAATTCCTTTTCTTTTTTGGTCGAAAATGAATATTCTTTTGTTTGAAAATTTAAATGTTCAACTGAAAGTTTACTACTGTTCTAAACTTATTTTGAGAATCATAATTTTCTTTAAAATTAATTTATTCTTCATTTTTAATTAATTTTTCTACTGTCAATTTAAATATTCCATTATTAGTGGAAATTTGATCGATTTTAGTTGAAAATTCAACAATTTGGTACAAAATTCATCTAGTTGGTTAAAAGTAGTATTTCTACTTTGCTAACAATTTATTTTATCAGTTTAGATTCCATCTCTTTAGTTGAAAATTGTTGTATGTTGTTGTTGAAGATTGATTCATTTAACTGTAAATATAACTGTTCCCGTTTCTTTTTAAAAATTGACTGTTTTTAGTTAAAGATTTAACTGCACAATTAAAAATTCAACAGTTTTGTAAAAATTATTATTTTTGGGTTAAAAATGCGTGTTTTTAGGTTAATAAGGCTATTATTCTCGTAGAAAATCCAACTATTTGGTTGAAAATTAACTTTTTGGTTAAACATTCAACTTTTTTTTACAGAATTTGCCTTTTCAGGTTGAAAATTCAGCAATTTGGTTGACATTTTTTTTCCTCCTTGAATGACAAATTTGTTCTAGTTGAAATTTCAACTCTTTTGAAAATGTTTAGTTAAAAATCAATCTGTCTTGGTCAGTGATTCGACTATTTTGTGAAAAATTAGTATTTTTATCTCTTCGGTTGAAAATTTAACTATTTAGTTGGAAATTCGTCTTTTTGTTGCAAAAATAATTTTTTTGCCTTAAATTTTCCCTTTTTGGTTAAAAATGCAACTGCTTGGTTTAATGTGAACTTTCTCGTTAAAAAATCATCTTTTTTCTAAAGAACTGTTTTTTTTTTTAAATTTTAAAATCAACAATTTAGTTGAATTTTTACTCGCTTGGCTGAATATTTGTTTCTGGTAGAAAATTTGTCTTTTTGGTTCCGAAATTCATCATTTTAGTTGAAAATTCATCCATTTGGTAAAAATCGAACTTTTTTTTTTAAATCGTTTTCTTTTTTAATTAAATGATTTTTTTTCAGAAGTAGCTTTTTTCCATTTCTGGTATAACATGATCTTTTTAGTTGAAAATTCAACTATGAGTTTCAAGATTCATGTATTTGATTGAAAAATCGTCTGGTAAAAAATTAATTTTCTTAGTTTGAAAATTTGTCTATTTTTCAGACCTAATTTATTTTTGTAGAAAGTTCAACTTTTTTTATTGAAATTTTAACTATTACATTTTTCAATAAGAATTCATCTTTATATGCTGAAAATGTAAGTATTTAGTTAAAAAAATTACTAATATGTTAAGAATTTAATTTATTTATTTTTCCTTTTTTTTATTGGAACTTTTTAAAATAAACTCTTTAGTTTAAAACTTAACTTTTTTGTTGAAAAATTCGTCTTTTCGGATTACAAATTTAACTATTTGGTTAAAAATGCATCTTCTTTTAAAATTTTAATCCTTTTTTAATAAAAAATTGGACCACTAGGTTGAAAATTCATCTTTGTAGATATAAAATCCAAGTCTTTTTTGGGTTTGAAAATTCAACGGTCTCTAAAAAATTCTTTTTTTCTAATCTTGAAGATTCCAATATTGTATTGAAAAATCATCTTGCTGGGTTGAAATTTCATCTTTTCGGATTTAAAAGTTACTTTCTAAAAATTCGACTTTTTAGTTTGAAAACACAACTCTTTCGTTGAAAATTTATGTGTTTTGGTAGACAATCATTACTTTTTGTTAAAAATTTACCTACTTTGTCGAAAATGCAATCAATATAAAAAGGTAGTAATTAATGTTTTTGCTATGTTTTTTTTATACCGTCCTCCAAGCAGCCGGCACATCGGACAGAAAAAAATTATTTTTGGATATTTAGACAATGAAGAAATTCACTTCTTGCAGTGCAGCATTCACTCGACCAATGTTAATTTTTGTCGCAGGTACATCGTACCCTCAAATAAGTTTCTATTCTCAATTTGATTTTTTGGTTTACATAGTTCAATTTGAATGCAATGTGTTACCTATAAAAAAATTATCTAAAATAAATTAGATTT
>JAWWLR010000166.1:8081293-8092931 GCA_035041075.1 Acraspis erinacei | reverse complement strand
GAATTATTATTTGCTCATAATCGTCTCATCCGTGCTTTGATAATCAAATCAATAAACCCTGTTTACAAACAGGCAACCTTATAAATGAATTTTATACAGATGCATGTACCTCTGTATATATGTATGAGTATATGACATTGGTACTACTTACGACATTACCGTATCAAAAAGTTAGCAGAAACAACCAAGAATGATTCTCGAAAAGTTTTGTGTTTGGAGCACGGTTTTGAGTATAGGCAATTTTTTGTAGGATGCAACATTCATAAATATTGTCGGTTGAAGAAAGAATTGATTTAGTTTCAAATCATTAAACGAATTTTTTGTAAATTGTAATTTTGAGTAATATGGATAAAAACGTTTAAAAACTATGTGAATATTTATGCACGATAAGAAATGAATTGACCTGTTATAAATGGTAAGTAATCATTTTGAGATATATAATATCAACCAAAAATTAAAGTATCTGATAATACCTGTGTGTCTACTCATCTGGAAAACCTGGTTGAAAATTCGTTCTTTCTACATTCTCATCAGAGAAGGTATTAGATTCGTGTCAAATTTGATCCCCCTCCTACTAGTTTTTGTCAAAAGGTCCACGTTTTGAGACCCCCTGATTCTGAAAAAAAGGTTGTTACGAATTTGATTGTCTGTATATCTGTCTGTTTTTGCATCTGTCTGTCTGGGAGCACGATAACTTTAAAAAAATTAATCTATTTATTTTTTCATGATTAAAAAATTCTCTGTACACTTGTTCATATTACTTTAAAAGAAACATGTTAATTTTCGATAGCCTTACAAGATTATCATAAAAACTTTTTGAATTTTTTCGAAAAATTTAAAATTTAAATTTTGATCGCACATAAAATAATCAAAAATCAAAAATATCAGTTTGAGGTCAAACTATGCAAGATAGGAAAAAAATCATAAGACAAACATTGCGCACTCAAAAATATATCTACAAATTTGTTATTAATCACTTTTTTATAGGATACGTAGTTTTTGTTTTATTTATAGAAAATATTATAAATACACAAGCTAAGAAAAAATAAATAGATAACATTTTTTCACCGAAAAGTTTCTATTTTAATCGTGAAAAATAACAATAAAATAAAAAACAAAATTTTTGGTAAAACTACACAAGATACGAAAGAATGAATTCACAAAAGTTGTTCAACCCAAAAAAGTCTAAAAATTGTTTAAAATAATAATGGAATTGAATGTTTGGAAAAACGACACAAGACAAATTAAAATGTTTATTAAGGCGTATATTCCAAAACATAGCTACATAATTTCCTTCACCCATTTTTTTCATATGACAGACCGTTTTTTTTACGTCTTCTTGCTCATTTATATTTCCAAATTCAAAACACGAAAAATAAACAAATTATAATTTAAAGTATTAAAAGCGGACTTTCTGAATTTAGGAATTTGATGCGCAACCATCCTTAAAAAATTGAAAAACTTATAAATTGAATAGTTTTAAGATAATATGTTCAAAAATAAATATAAGATTTAAAAAATTCTAAATTTTACAATTTTCAATTAGTTTAAAAAATATTTGTACATTTTCATCAGAGAAGGTATTAGATTTGTGTAAAATTTGACCCCCCCCCTCTAGTTTTTGTCAAATGTAATTAATTTAATTTAATTGATTTAATTTAATTAATTGATTTAATTTAATTTAAATTTAATTTAACGTTTGTTTTTTCTTCGTTTCGAGTGGGGGGTTTCAAACATTTTAGTTTTGGTATGTTTTTAATGCTATTTTTTACGGCTACAACCATAAATAGAACCATTAAAAATGATTCGTGACAAATGAATTCATTTTTACATTCTTATCAGAGAAGGCCAATAAAATTTGATCTTTTCATTTTTGTCAAATGTCCACGTTTTGAGACCCCCGGAATCCGAAAAACAAGTTTTTACGAATGTTTCTGTCTGTATCCCTGTCTGTCTGTATGTATGCATGTACTTATGTATGTATTTCTGTGTGCACGATATCTTTTGAAAAAAATAATCTATTAGATTGGCCTTTGGTACAGTGTTTTATTATCCTAAACTAAAGGTCAAGTTTATTAGCCAGCCATTTTGGAATAAAATTCAAAAAGTTAGCGCATTTTGGATACCTTTGAGCCCACTTTCTTCAAAATACAAAAAATCTCTGTACGGATATTCATAGTATTCAAAAAGACGAGCAATTTATGCTAATGACTTTTTTCAAAAAACCAAAAATTACCAGTTATAGCATTTACAAAATTTCAAAAAACACACGGAAAAAAAGAAAATTCAAATTTTTACAGCAGAAAAAATAATGGAAAATCCAAAAATTACATTTTTTCAATAAGAAAAGTTTTTTTAAGAACGCGCGTTGTTTTCAACGCGTCAATTAAACTACGTCTGTTTAAATACCAATTCATGTTATGCATTGTAATATTATACATTCATGGAAATGACATAGAATTTGAGGGACAGATTCGAGTTCGAAGCACGAGATCGTGATGAGAATGTGTTCCTTAAAACCTAAGGCGCGCTCAAACTTGCGTGTTGGAAATGAATTTTTTTAACTGAAGATTTAACTATTCTATTTTTGGTTGCAAAACAAGGTTTTTAGTTGAAAATTCAATTCCTTGATTCAATTATTCAATTATTTTTTATTTTTATTTATGATGTGTCCTTAAAAATAAGGGTTTTTGTTGTTGAAATATCAGCTATTACATTTTTCGTTGAGAATTCATCTTTGGATAAAAATTCAATAACTTGATTGAAACTAACACTCTTTTCTTAAAAATTGCTTTTTTTTATTAAAAACTTATCATCAGAATTGAAAATTGATCTAATTGGTTGAAAATTTAACTATTTTCTTAAAGATTCGTTTTTTGTTGAAAAATAATGTTATTAACTGAAAATTTAATTAATCCATTTTTGGCTAAAAATGTATCGGTTTTAGTTCAAAATTTGACTATTTGGATCAAAATTGATCTCTTTTGATAGGAAATTAATCTTCTGATTTGAAAATTCACCTCTTTGGTTAAGAATTCAAGTATTCCAGTTAAATATTCATAATTTTAGTTAAACATTAAACTAATTGGTTTAAAGTTAAACTATTGTGTTAAAAATGCATCTTTTTGGTTGAAAATGTAACTATTTCGTTAAAAAATAGTTTTTTGTTGTTGTTAAATATTAAATTTTTTAACTGAAAATGTAACTATCTCTATTTTGGGTGAAAATAATCTTTTTTAGTTTAAAGTTCAACTATTTGGTTAGCAATCTATATTGTTAAAATTAAAGTTTTTTGACTTGAAAAGTAACAAATTGCAACGTTTTAAATTGAATTTAATATGTGTAATACCTCCATTAATATATGACATAAATATGCACTGAATTTGAAGTATAGGAACTTAGAATAACAATTTCTTTTAAATAATATTCAAATTCATGGATTTTGGGGACAAATTCCAGATATCATTAATTATTTTTTAGTATTTTTTTATTTCAAACCTTTCTAAATTAAAGATATTAGTTACTTTCTCAAATGAAAAAAGTTATTTAATTTTACATATCAATAGTAAACAAAAGCGCCAATATAAGATCAACTGATTTTTTTACGTTACCAGAGACTGATTTAGTAACAAGGTCAGTGCAAGGCAACCCCCGAAACTGCTATTATATTGGCGCTCTTGTGTACAATATTTATAATAATGTAACATATTTATAATAAACTCGCTAAATTGTATGCTTACTCTGAGTCGATTGTTTAAAAAAATGCAAATTCTTCAGGGTTTCAGTAGACACCCTGAATATTGAGTAAAAAATGGCGCAAATGCAGCTTCTTGCATTTGTCCAAATCCAGAGACATCCCGATGTCATAGGAGAGCTGCAGCAAGATTTTAAATAGGTGGGTGAGTCACTCCCACCTGAATTTTGAACTCATAGGACGTGTTATTGAGTGTCCAACTTAGTAGGTTCAATGCTAAATAAAATGATAATACGCTGAATGAATCACCTTGGAAGACTCCTCGTTTAATGGGCAAGGACCGAGTATCGCTCATCATCCCACGACTAAATCAATTAATCATTGTGCACCAACGTATGTGGGATTTTGAGGAAAATTCCTGTTGTTAGTCAATGTAGGCCATGTGCAAATTGTGTTCGTTATGTTTCGTATGCAACAGAAGCACTCTGTCAAGCATGACTGGACCCTTTCAACCATGGGAGTCTCAACAGCAACCTTTTTGTTCTTCGGAGAGAACTTTGTTCTTCTCAAAATATTTATAGACAAAGTCAAAAATGATAGCCGTGGTACACTTATAGTGGGTCGAGAGGCCGGTGATTGTTTGGTAATCACTAGAACTACCAGCATTTACCTTTCGGTTATCTTATACGTTATGCCCTCCGTCATGAAAGAGAGGAAGTGATCTGGGTTCTCCAAGATGTTTTGAAGGGCCCCAGCAAGGGCGAGTTGCAAAACCTCTAGGTATTGGCACCAGAAGCTGTGCACCCCATCTACACCCGGCGCTTTCCAGATCTTAGCCCTCTTTAGGATACGAGTTACATCTAAGGCTGAGATAGATATACTATTCATCCCAGGCAACCATGCAATTCTGCCGTTTTCTAGAAGAAATCACGTCGTGTCCAGTTGACTTGACCTATGAGTGCCCCAGTTTCTCGACCAATCTCTGGCCATTTCCTCAGTTCTAGATGGTTTACAATAATTTTTAGTCTTGTTTTTGCCATCTGCAAGTCTGCGATAAAAACGCTTTTCGTTTGACAAAAAAGTCTTATTTTCATTCCTTCTCTAGATGTTCTTCAACTAATGTTGTGTGGGCGATGGATCTCCACCACGTAGCCAGTCAGTCTCTGAGACTGATTTCCCTTCCGAAATTAGCACCACCGTCCCAGTTTTCCTCTTATCTTACTAATCTCGCCTTGAAGTCGAAACTTCCATGAAGGATCTCACATATTTCTTGGGGCTTAGTTGTTAGTAGCCTGACCTATGAGGTTTTTGCTTATCGTGCTGGCACACGCGATCGCAGCGCAAAATGCAAGAGTCTGCACCTGCAGCAAGCTCATATCCTGATGCAAGAACAGAATTTTTCGAAATTTTATCAGACCGTTACTCATTGTTGGTTCTTGGTTTGCGAACTCCAGGTTTAATGAGTTTAACTTTAATGCTTTAATGAGTTCCACAGGAGCAGGGACAGGCTTCCTAAACACTTTTTATTTTGTGTCTATGATGATATATACTTTTCATGCACAAAGACGATTGAGAAAATAGTTTTATAACGAAGGAAGTAAAATAGAGTCCATCAAAAATGAATAAAAAAGTTACGCTGGGGTGAAACCCCACCCAATTATGTATATAAATGAAAAATAAGTCTAAAATCGAGCAAAAAAATCCAAAGAAAATACGTGTTGCACACAAAAAAGAGGATGAAGGTATTTATATATTTTTGAAAAAAAAAACATTGATGAGGGTAACTACCCGTAAATTGTTTCATATATTGTTAATCTTTATAATTAAATCTTGTGCGCAATATTTTCAAATTTTTTTAATTTTAAGGTCATCTTTTTTAATATTCATGGTACAAAAATCGTATATACTGCAGAAAAACAAGGTAAATTTGAAAATCCGGTGGACTTTAGTTTCTGTGATTCTCGTAGCACACATTGTGACATATGCGGTTGTACTTATCGCTGTAATCCGATGTTCCTGGTGTAAGAAATCATTATTAAACACTTTTTTGACGAATATCATTACTGTTCAAAGTTTGAAGAATAAATCATTGATATACTGTCTAGAATTCAAAAGATGGTAAATTTGACCTGAAGGTATCATTTTTGTCTATAAAATATGTATACTTTTTTATGCTTTTTTGTGTGCAAAACGCATTTTCTTCGGATTCCTTTGCTCGATTTTAGACTTATTTTGCAATTTGCTGCATAATTTGGACGTATTTTTTTTACTCATCTTGGATAGACTGTATTTTACTTCCTTCGTTATAAAACTATTTTCACACTTGTCTTTGTATATAGGAAGTATATGGTATCATAGATAACAAACATAAAGTGTTTAGGCGTATACGGAAAAAAGACTATGTTTGGCCCAGCCCTAACTGTAGCTGCCACAACCATAATACATTGAAGAATACGGCCTAGCCATATCTAAGGTCGCTGCAACCTTAGCGGCTGGTTGCGTTGCTTTGGTTATCCGAGAAAATGGTTAAGGATGTCCTGACCATAGTAATGGATCATAAGTTCGATACATGATGGTTCTGATATCCATATTAATAGATGATGCAACCTAGAGCCATGTTGTATGGACCAATTCATATGGAAGTCGCGTGAATAGCTATAGCTATTCCCATTAATTGTCTTTACAAAAAAATTTTTGCGGAAGACGTTAACTTTATTTTTTTCTCAAGTGAAAAATATATTTCTTAACATTTTTCTCCTACTAATTTAACAATTTTAATCACATTTAAAAATATGTAAGGGTGTTTTATACCCGCGTAATTTTTTTATTCATGTTCGATGGACTCTATTTTAGTTCCTTCGTTATAAAACAATTTCCCAATTGTTTTGGGTTTGCAAAGTATATATTATCACAGATACAAAATAAAAAGTGTATAGGGGTAGCTAACACCTTTATCTTTTTTTCAAATTTTTTATGGGCGAAACATGTCAACTTTATTTTTTTCTCAAGTGCAAAATATATATTTTAATTTTTTCCCTATGAATTTAAAAACTTTCAGCAGAACTTTAAAAATATGTAAGGGTGGTTTACCCCCTTCATTTAATGTTGTTGAGAAAATTACATTATTCATCTTTCATAGCGAGCAAACTTTTCCAGTTGGTTTGATCGAAATCAATTTGGTTTTTATATACAAAACTATACAATCGACACTTGAGACCCTTCTCTTTGAGGGGCTTTTTGACCCCTTGAAGTGTTCTTCCGCAGATAAAAAAAATACGTGTCGCTTAGCTTTTTGAGTACTACACGTATATCAGGGAGAATCAAATCGGCGACAGGCACCTGGAGTACCTTCCTTGCGAGCCACCGAGGCTCTTTATTTTTTCTTCTTTTTTTATTTTTATTATTGTAACTGACTATTATTATAAATCCTATTATTATTTCTTGTATTTTCAGTATTGAAATATTGAATAAGTATCTACTTTTCCAATTTATTATTATTTATTCATTAATAACTTTGAGAACTACCCTAAATTTTTATGGTAAGTTAAAATTATTATTATATGTTATTATTATTTATTTTTATTATTTTATTATATTAAGTATTACTCTAAGCAACGAAGACGTGCTACTTGAGATTTTAGACGCTATATCCCCTCTAGTATAATTTTTTGTTTTTGTTTATGTGGTTAAAATAGTAGATTAAACAATGCATTTTTATAGACGAATTATGGATCTGGCGAAAACCCAAGTCGCTTTAAAACCCTTAATTGATTTGGCTCAAACATGGAGAATATTTGTTTCTGGGAACCAAAATTAAATTTTATAATTTACAAATTCGGACCGCCCTAACGTACAATGTTATCTTGGGAATAATATTTTTCATACGATAGTAAAAATTGTGTGCTGCAGCAAAAAGATCTATATTGAACCGTGGATAAATAATTGTGGACACAACTACTGTAAAAAATGTATCCAAGATTTGAGAACTTTGGACGGCAATTGTCCAAGATGCTTTCAAGAACCGCTTACACGCCGAGGTGCTAGACGAAATGAGGAATTGGAAAAAGTGATCCTTCAGTTTAAAAACTTGGAAGATGCTTTTCAGGCTGATATACTATTCAACGGTATATTTATATGTCACTTTTATGTTTCTTTGATTAACATTTCTGACATTTATGAAATTTCAGACATGTTATCTAAAAGGGGTCCAGCTGTCTAAACATGTTATATGCAGTGTTCTGCCGCTGTTTTTCTATTGTTTTTCGCGGGCTCGCATGTTTCTGCGTTGTTTTTCAAGCTGCCGGGAAATCTTATATGTCAAAATGTTTTGAATCACAAGCCGAACATTGATGTGCTTGCAAAAATTTTAAATAGTTTAGTGGACAAATTTGCTGAGTTTTCGTAAATGAGTCGCGTCGCTCACCTTCGTCTTTACAGCGATCTGTAGACGACAACATCGACAATGACGTGAAAGTAGCCACAAAAAGCTTTCAACACACACACACACTTAACTGCTCACACACTGACATGTGTCTCACTGGCCTATTCTACGAGTAAAGTGAGCTGATGTAAGAAAAAGCACGGATTTCCCATAAGGAACCATAAGCAGTTAACAAGTTTAGACCGCGGACCTATGCTCTAGATACCAAAATGCGATTTTCGAAAATCCATTAAAAAAATTTAAAAGGAATTTTGCTATTTCGCTTGTGGGACATTAACTGCATATAAAAAACTGTTCCAGAAAATACAAAAAAATCGAATTTGAAAAACATGTCTGTTAACAGGTTTAGACCGCGGGCCCTTCATTTTTTGAAGTGAATACATCTTTGATAATGGATTTGGAGATTTTAAATTTCTTTACTATTGTAAATTCTTCATCACACTTCAATCGTATTTTTTTATTCTTAGTTACCGACGACGGGTTTATACCTTCGCACAACATCTACGGGTCAAAAAGTTTTGAGTCCAGTCTTCCCAAATAGCCGTTAAATAACATAAGACCATCATCAGGACAAGACTCTAACGTAGCGCCGGGGAGAAAAAACAGTGTTCCAGAAACTGAGTGTTTTCGAAGATACAAGAGTTTCACTTTTAGGAAGCATCGAGTTTTCAGTGATAAATCTCCAACTACGAATAGTGAATGAAATTCTGTCGAAGATGGAAGTTGGAGGTTTTCAGGATGAAGAAGATGGTCTAAGTCTTTTCCATCATACTCCTGAGGATAAGAGACTTTTTACTGAGGAGAAAGAAATCAGAAAAGCAGCTGATGGTGGGGAACAAGAACAGGATAATAAAGAGGATCAGAATGTTTCAGAAGAACGAAGTCTTAGATTTTTAAGTCACGAAGCTTCTGGAACTGAATCTGATGAAGTTCTTGAGGAAGTGTAAGACTTTTAAGTCACAAAACTTCCCGAGTTGAATCTGATGAAAGTCTTGAAGAACAATATGAAGAAGAGCAGAATGTTGCAGAAGAAGGAAATTTTAGATTTTAAAGTCACGAAGCTTCTCGAAATGAATCTCATGACCTTGAGAATCTACATGAAGAGGAGCAGAATGGGTCAGAAGAAGGAAATCTTAGCCTTACAAGTCACGAAGCTTCTCAAACTGAATCTGATGGCCTTGAAGAACAAAATGAAGAGGGACAAAGCTCAAGTCACGAATCTGATCAAGTCACGAATCTGATCAAGTTGAATCAGACGAAGATGAGCACACTGATTCTCTAGAAGAAATGCTGAGATTTTCAAGTCACATTCCTGATGAAATAGAACCCTATCAAGTAGAAGAACTTTCAAATAGATGGGATCTTTCTTCGGACAATGAACTTCACACACAAGCTATGGATATGAAACCTCTAGAAAACTTTGAAGTCTCTGATTCAAATCTACACAAGAGTAAGAGATTTGATCCATTTTTTGGATTGGCAAAAACTACTTCACAGTCCAATGTCGAAACTGAACCTCTCGAAGAAAATCAGGATGAATGTACTTTTGAAGATGGGGAAGATAATCGCGTAGATGAAACATCAATTTTTCTGGCGGACGGTTCGAGAACTCCGAGAAGGTCATTCTTTATCAGAAATCGAGATCGCAAGAAATGTAAACCAAGTAGACTTATCATCTTATCGCCTGATGATGAGGATTCTTCAAAGATACAAGATTATTTGGAGAGTGAGAAATAAGATCGCTAAGGAATAGGACCACTTGAATAAAAGAAAAATGTTTGGTATGTATTTTAATTATTCATATATGGAAATTAAATATCTCAGAAAATTTTCTTAAAGTTAGAAGATAAAGGGTTGAAATTTGACAATAAAAATCTTTTTTCTCAATTTATAGAATGGCGGATTTCACACCGGACTCACACAAATCAGAAATTTACATCATCGATTTTTTGTAAACTTTGGCTACATATTTATGTAGTGGAGAACATATAAATATATAAAGATTTTAATTCGAAAAATTTGGTTTGAAAGTTATTGCACTTTTTCTACTTTGGATACTTTTTGAGTTTCTTTAATATGAATGGCACTAATTCTAAAAAGGCTGTACTTATAGCTGGGTTTCAATCTTATTAACTGAAACTCTTTTCTATTGCAAAAAAACCCAGAGAATCCAAATTTTAATATTCCAATTGTTTCTTTTATAATAATGTAATTTTTTTTATAAGTAACCAAAATAAGTTTAAAAATCTTTTATTGCAAAATAACACTTTTAATTGATTATATTGGGTTTATAATTGAATTGATTAATTTTCAGTATAGTCACTGATTAAGGGACATTTAAATGATTCTAGGCTTGACTAATTGATAACAATTTTTGTTCTACTGGGTTATTTATTATACATTCGTATTGTGTGAAAATAAAAAAAACATTTATTTCATAATCTGCCATCATTAAATAGCTTATAAAAAGATAGTTAAACCTCTTCTGCTGGTTAAGAGTAATAAAAAATGAGAAATTAAAAAAATCGAATTAGGATTTTTTTTGAAAATATGCAACATATATTTTTTTGATTGAGTTACATGCATACATTATTGGAAAAAGTTGAGTCGAACCTGATATTTTTTTCACCTTGAATTAAAAAACATGCTATTACTTTGCTTTAATGAGAACAAGTTTTTCCCTGTTGTTTAAAACGTTACAAAATCGCGAAGAGATGAAAAAATCCCGAATAAATTCTTCGATTCAAGCTGAAAAAATGTATGGTTTGACATATTAAAATTTTTCTAAATAAGTGTTGTATTTCACTCAATCCAAAAAAATGCTTTTTGCACATTTCCAAAGAATTTGAAATTGAGCCAATTTTTCTGTAATTTTTTCACTAGCAAGAACTGTACATACAAAAATTTGCCATCATATTTTGACAAATAGGAAAATGATTTTAAATTCAGAAATCCAAAACCGAACAGAAGCTATTAAGGGAAGACTTAAAAATTTCGAGAAATAAAACTACCCATACTGGGAAAATTCCAACACAGAAAATATTGGAAATAAAAAATTCTCGAAAATAGAAAATTACGCACAGTTTAAAATCCACAAATTTGTAAATTTCCGAATATTATAATTTCCGTCAGTTTATGAGACAACCGAATTTGGAAACTCCAGAACAATTAAAAAATGGTTAAATTATAAACAATCCAATTAATTTTTGCATTTTAATAATAACTTATATCTATAAAATCAATCATAAAGCAGATATAATTAATCAAAAAATTTACTTTGCAATAGAAAGATTTTAAAACTTATTTCTGTGACTTTAAGAAAAAATCTTTGGCAATCAATATTTTATTCACTAAACAAATGAGTAGCCTGAGTACAAAACATTGATAATGGAAAGGTCTGGGTTGTGTGAGTCTTGCGTGGAATTATCAAATAGTAAAGTATATTGTATATTTATTTAAAAAAATGTATTTATTGTAGGAGACTGGAAAGTTATATTGTGGAA
>JAWWLR010000166.1:8036492-8047991 GCA_035041075.1 Acraspis erinacei | reverse complement strand
TCTGGAATGTACAATCTCTAACGCTGGGCATCTTCAATACATTTGTTACAGCGAACGAAGCGAAGAATAGATTAAAAATGTTAACGTTATTTTTGATAGTTATAAAAATTCATCAATTAATTAACCTAGCCCTGTTTTTCTTTTCATTTTGATAAAAGTCGTTTTAAAAAACTTGGTGTTTCAGACTGCTCTCTGAAGAGAAAACGCAAAGTGGAACGAATTTCAAATTAAAATTGAATCTTCACGAAAGTGTTAAAATTCGAGAGATTCAAAATTTGGATACCGTGCAATAATAATCAGTGCTCGTGAAACTTCCCTATCGTGTTTTCATCCTACAATGCTAAAATTCAAATAACTTAATTGTCATGATACAAACGGTCGAGGACCTTCTGTACAGAGATAATACAATACAAACGTAAACCTAAGGACGGAGAAAAAAAAGTCTAATGCTAATCGGAAATTTCATAACCGATTAGAATGGCGAGGACAAAAACCAAGTTTTCTGTCACCTCCATTGTGCTCAGCGTTCAGATTCTGGCACGAGAGCTTAAAAAATTTGTTAATTGCTTTGATATAAGAAACTGTAAATTTAAAGTACAGCTGTAGAGCTCGTTAACGTTCTCGTTGAAAATCGTCTTCATGTGTATCGAGGGCTGTCAGGTGGCGTGGGTTGAGAAGTTCCTCGTAATTTTGGGCCACTTTTAAAAGACATTTTCTTGACGGGTCTTGGAGAAATGCCATGGAGGGTGCTTTCTTGAGTATCGCTGCTAAACCAAACGCGACTTCCGTCCGAAACTAAAGACAGACGGGATTTTAAAAATCGAATTTAGATTTGAATTATTTTAACCCATTCACAAGTTTCAAATCTAAATAAATGAGAGTAACAAATTATGAGAGAAATTCAAAATGCTTATGATTTGAATTCAAATCTTAGAAAAAACTTCTATTTACCGGTTTTCAAATGCTCAAAATTGAATAATTTATCATTTGCATCATTCAAAATAAATGTCCAGAATTAATCTACTACCTATGCAATTTAAAAGTAGAAGCCATCGGAATTGAATAATTTTGATATCAGGACCTTCAAAATAAACACTTTTACTAAAACCGAATTTATTCAAAATTAAAATATTCAAATTTAAACAATTTTAAATATAAGGCATTCAAAAGGCAATCAAAGTCTTTTATTTTAATTTATGCAATTTTCAACGCAGGCCCAAAAGTGAAATTAAAAAAAAAGTATTAAAAAATATCTTTCTATAGAAAAAAGTATTGATTTAATTTTTTTCAATAAAAAATGGTCCAATGTCGCAATGGTGCCATCCATTTTTAATTTAAGAATTTAAAAAAATGTCCCTATGCATTCGAAAATTAAGGTCATTTTTTGTAATTAAATGCTAATAAACATTTTTTTAAAGGAAAACTGAAAAATCCCGAAAAAAATTCCCGACACTGTAAAATTCCAGAAAAAGAAAATATTTGAAATATACCTAATATATATATATATATATATATATATAAAATACCCGAATACACCTAAATGATGTAATTACCGAAATATAAAAATCCCGATTTAGAAACGTCTTAAATAATAATATTCCAGATCAATCTCTAATAATATTAGCGAATTCAAACATTCTGGAATAATAAAAATTCCGACAATAAAAAATTATTGTTTGATTATTTAGTATCAACTAAGAGCATGCCATACAAAATACGAATTAAAAAAATTTTAATAAAAATTGTACAAATCTGAAAAAATGCCATTTTTCTCATTTTCCAAAAACTATAATTTGAACAAATTTGTAACAAGACAGCAAATTTTTAGTAACTAGACGTTTAAAAAAATTTTGTATTTACGGACAACCCTACTAAATGTACTTTGATTTGCCTCATATTTATACAGCGATCTTTTTTTCATGATTTAGAACAAAATATATATTAATGCATCATAATTTTTTTTAAGTTTATGATTTTTAACTGCCTTAATTAGAACCCTAAAAATTCTTGATATTTCAAACGGTTTATATTTAAAATTATTCAATATTGATCATTTGAAATTAAAATGTCTTTACTATCAGGTTTTTAAATTTTAAATAAATTTGTAAAATCTCGACGGGTTTAAATTCAAAATTTTGAAAATTCAAATTTACTCACCATTAAACACTTTATCTTAAATTTTGTGCCTACTAATGTTCTTCATTTTAAACTGTGATAAATATGTACCTCACTTTTAATTCAAAATTAACTTGGATTAGAAAATATTGCACACTGAAAATTGAATTTCAAACTCAAAACTTCCAAAGTTTAACAATTTAAAATTGCAATCGTAGTAAGGTAGTAATTTAAAAAAAATCCAAAATTAATTCGCTTAATTTCAGATGATATCAAGTTATGAATAAATAAATTTGTCTACTAAAACCGTACTTAAAAAAATCCACTTATAAAACTAAATTCACTCTCATTTATCGATTCTTTCATGGTTCAGTGACCATCCTTTTTTGTTTTGTGAATGAGTTAAAAGTTTGTAATTGATTCAAGAGATTATTCTTAATTCTAATAAATGTGTTCAGCTTAAAGATAACACTCGTGACTCCACTTAAACGAAAAACGACAAAATTAGGTGAACGATTTTGGTGAAAAGTATAGAAGAATTGTGCTAAGCTAAGCTAAGTTCTAAGGTAAACATGAGAAAATATTACCTCGTAACAGATTTTGCAAGACTGTCAAAAAATAAGAAACTTGAGACATTGTAAATGCGTTTGGATGAAAGATGAAAGAGAGGAGTTGACGTACTGATGAAAAGCGACTGGCGTTTAGCCAATAAGCAAGAAAGCCGTACCAATGACAGGGTGGCCACAAAACTTAATTTTCGAAATGCCCTCACTTTCTCTTAGGTTTCTCTGACTAATATTTCATTTTTACTGACTACTAATATTTAAAGAACCAAATTCTAATATTTTATCATTTTTAATATCGAATCTTTTATAAATGTTTAAGCCCAAAAAGTGAATAAAAGTAACTAATTTGCTTTAATAATTTGGCTAATGTTCCATCGAATTTAAAGTATTTAAAAGAATCCAATTCATAAGACTTCAAAAAAATTCAAGTTAAACTCAAAATAATTCAAATGAATTGGTAAAAATTGGAAAAATTCCGTTGATTCCAGAACAGTTGGAGCAAATTCTGAGGAATTTAAGGTAAATGAGAAGAATTCGATTTCAAGAGAATCTCGTGAATTTCAAGAGAATTAAAAAAATGAAATATATGTAGAAGTTCACTAAATTCAGTAAGTTTCAAATGAGTTTCGAAAAATTCCAAATAATTCAAAATAATTGAAAAGAATTCAAGGTGAATTCCAAATTAATTAAAATCTTTAAAAATATTGGAAAATCTCTTCAATTCTTTGAAACTCTACGAATCCCTCATTACTTGTGAATATATTCTTTAAAATTTATTAAATTATTGTAAAATCCCATGGAATTCTATGAAGTTGATATTTCCTAAAGTCCTTTATATTTAAAATCCTTTGAGACTTTTCTAGAAAACGCCTTTGAATATTTTAAAATACCTTAAAATATTTCAAACCCTTTAAAATCTAATTAAATGACTGAAATCAATTGAAAATTCCTTGGAATCTTTTAAAATGCTCTAAAATCCTTTGAAACGCCTTTAAATTATTGAAATCTATTGAAAATTCTTCGGAATATTTTAAAATTCTCTAAAATATTTCAAATCCCTTGAAACTTTTTAAATCTTTTGCAATCCTAATGATTACTAGAATCAATGGCAAATTCCTCGAAATATTTTTAAATACCCTAAAATATTGTAAAACCTTTGAAATTCCATTAAATTACTGAAAGCAATTCAAAATTCTTGAGAAACTTTGAAAGTACCCTAAAGTATTTCTAATAAGTCTTATAAAATCCCATGAAACTGTTAAATTTTTTTTTAATTCCTTGAAATTTATTAAAATACCTTACCATTTTTAAATCCTTTTAAATCCCTTCAAATGATTGGAATATATTGAAAATTCTTCGAATTCCTTTAAAATACCCCACAATGTTTCAAATCATTTGAAATCTTTTGAGATTTCTTGAAATGTTTTAAGGCTTTTTAAAATTCTTTAAAGGTTTTAAAAAAACAAAAAAAATCTTTAAAATTCTTTAAATTACTTTGAAATATTTAAAAATTGCTCGCAATTTTTAAAAATACCCTAAAATACTTCAAATCATTTTAAATCCTTGAAACTTTTCTAAACTCTTGAAAATTATTTGGAATCTTTAAAAATATCCTACAATTTTGTAAGCCTTTAAAACCCTTTGAAATTATTGAAATCAATTGTAAATTCGATGGAATATTTTTAAATTCTCTAAAATATTTTAAAGGATTCGAAATATTTTGAAATCATTTGTAACTTTTTGAATCACATGAAGATGCCTTGGAATCATTTCAAATGATATAAAATATTTTAAAACTTTCAAAATCCCATTAAATTACTAAAATCAATTGAAATTCTCTGGAAATCTTTTAAAATACCCTAAAATCTTTTAAAACTTTTGAAATTTTTTAAAATCCCCTGAAAATTTGTAAAGCCCTTGAAAACTGATTTGAACTTAAAACAAAAACATTTAAATATGTAAAATCATTTGAAATCCAAGTAAATTACTGAAATCAATTGAAAATTCATATGATTCTTTTAAAACATCCGAAAATATTTTAAATCCTTTTATGTGTTAAGAAGGCCCTCAAAACTTTTCAAGCTCTTCGAATCTTTGGAATTTAAGAAAAATATCCTAAATTTTTGTTAATCCATTGGAATGGCTTCAAATGATTGAAACCAATAGAAAATTGTATAGAATTTTTCAATTTTTCATTTCCAATCCTTTGAAATCTTTTGAAATCCTTTGCAAATTTTAAAACACCTTAAAATATTTCAAATATTTCAAGCAATAAATAATGAAATCAAATGAAAGTTCCTTGGAATATTTTTTAAATACCCTCTAATATTTTAGATCGTTTGAAACCTTTTGAAATCTCTTGAAAAATAATTGGAATTTTTCAAAACACCTTATACATTTTTTAACCATTTGTAAACCCTTCAAATGATTGAAACCTATTAAAAAATTCTTTAAATCTATTAAAATGCCCTAAAAGATTTCAAAATAATTCAAGAAAATTTAAAAATAGGTATAGACTGATTCGGGGGAAATAGAAGTAACTAAAAGTGACTGTGTGGCAGCCAAGATTATTTTTTAACATTTACTGAAGTGCTTTTCACAAAAATTCCCTGAAGACTGCAATTTTGTACAAAATCCCTGTCTTTTCCCTGATTTCCAGGTTTTTCTTGACCTGCAGCCACCCTGAATAAGTTAGAACAAATATTAAAAATATTTCGATTCGAAAAGCATACAATTGTCTGCCAAAAAATATAAATTTATGTAAAATTCAGACGAATGAAAGCATTATATTTGAAACATTAAAATATAAAATTTCGTAAGATTAGAAGAAGGCAATGCTGAAATGTTAAGATTTTATATTTAAAGATTCAGGATATTTTCTAAACTGAATTTTGTAGTATTCCTGATTTAATAAACAACTTTAAACATGGAATTTAAACATCCACAAGTTAAGAAGTGAGGAATGTGGGAGGAGGAAAAGGAAGACGCAAAAACGAGTGTCTCAGTAGAAGGGAGGAGAAGCATCAACAAATTGTATCTAACTTCTAACTAATAATACTAACTTGCCAAGTGGTGTTACGGGGTGAATGGGGGTTAGTGGACTGATTTAGTCACCTCTGTTGGCGCGATTATCACTGCTGGCTGTCGAACTGCTTCGAAGACCTGATCTGCCCTGATTTGAATCTATCAAGGCCGCTGCCAGGTTCGAAGAGGCTGTCGACTGCACACTCATTGTAGATCCTGTTTTAAAAACCATTTGTTATAGGTGTAAAAAACAGTGCTGCATTCGAGAGAGACGATACAAGAATCGACCGGTAATTTACTTAATCACGGTTTGTAATTCCGATACTTCAATATCTTCTCGTCTTATTCGATCGAGATTCTTAAGAACACGATCGATGGTGACGAGATTTTCGTTTTCTCATAAAATTTTTTTACACCGAAAATTTTGATTGCCAAATTGAACACGAAAAATTGAATCTTAGTGTTTTTAATACATTTCATATCTGTATTTTCATTATTTTAAGCATATTAAAAACACTTATGTCACATAAATTTATTAATACATAGGACACTGTGCTTTTATTTATTTTTATATTTATAATTGACATTTTTGAAATAAAAAAAATAAAATTATAACTATATTATATGATATTTATCTTTAAAAAAATTCGGATTACAAAGAGAATGCTGAGATTTATGCATATTTAAACAAATAAGTTTTTCGAAAGAATTTTTAATGGTTTGAAGAGTATAAAAATTTTTCGTAAGATTCCTGGGTTTAAAAAGATTTTTCATTTTGAAAAATTAATTTGAGATGATTTTGTAAATTTTCGAAAGAAAATATAGAAGTTTTGAAAGTAAAATTTTGTTAATTTCCAAGAAAAAAGTGATTTTTTGTTTTAAACATTTTTAAGAGAATACTTAAGTTTTCACATTTTTTTTAAATTGAGATTTTTCAAGAATTTGACAAATTTTCTTAAGATGTTTAGGAAAATTTGTAATGTTTTTTGTTTGCTGGAAAAACTAATTTAAAGTTTTTCGAGTCAAATGATTTCATAAATTGTCGAAAAAGTGTCTGGAAGACTATAAGGAAAATTTTTAAAGAATTTTCCTAAAATTACAAAACAGAGTGCAATTTTTTAAATTTGCAGAATTAAACAAAAAATGAAGGGAAAATTCGAGCAACTTAAAAAAAAATATTTAGAAAGAGTCGAAAATAATTTCAAACTTGGCGAGAGTTAAAAAATGTACAAGCAAAATCTAGATTTTTGAAGATTTCCAACAACAAATTTATAAGTATTTTGAGAATTTTTAAAGGTTACGAGAGAATAAACCAATTTTTTGAAGATTCCTGATACCATTTTTTATTACTTTTTATTTAAAAAAATGTAATTTTAACAAAATTAAAATTTTTTCTTAGCATTTCAAAAGATATTCGCAATTGTCCAAAAATCTATAAGATTTAGCGCAACTTTTTTTATTTTGCAGGGTTTAAAAAAATTCGAATCAGTTTAGAAGATATAACAAAACGTAGATTTTAGAATGTTTTGAAATAAAATTTTGAAGTTTCTGAAGGATTTTGAAAGGTTTCAAGATAATAAAAGTTTTTCTTAAGATTCCTGGAAAAACTTAAAATGTTATTTCTTTAAAAAAAATTGATTTTGAAACAAAACTTCAAAGCTTTTTGGCAATTTTGAAAGTTTTTAATAAAATAAGAAACATTTCTTACGATTCGTGTTAAAAATTTATATATTCCTTTTTTAAATTAATTTTGAATGAAAATTAAAAAAATACAAAATATTTCAAATGATATCTAAATATGTCAAAAAAAAATCTGGAAGTTTTTAAGGGCAATTGTTTTAATTTTTGAATATTTTGCACAATTTTAGGAATAATTCGAGTCAGATTAAAAGATATTTAAGAATTTTAGAAGTTTTGAAAAAATTAAAAATATTTCCAAACTTTGAAAGATTTTCGCATCTTTATAAAATATTTTTTAAATTTCTTCCAAACTATTTTTTTTAAATTTATGTTGAGTAGAATATTTATATATTTCAAAAGAATTTAAAAAATATATATACAGGATTTCAATTATTTAGGTATTGGATTAATAAGTTAATAGTAATTAATAATAATTACTTTTTTAATAATTAAAAGACTTTTACACTTCAGTAAATTAAAAAATTTAGTTTCATGGACATGCCATTTTTTTACTACTTGCCTTAGATAGGAACTAATTATTGATTTGACTAATTAATTATTGACAGTAGAATTAATTTTCCTTATTATTTTTTTTTAAGTCGTTTTTATTATGACACTAGTAAAAAATCAGCCAGTTCATTTTTGATTGGTGCACAATCTTGAAATAAAGCAAAACCATAACTAAACAAATTTTCTATTTTTGCGAACATTAAATTAAATTAAAAATTTAAGGAGATTTCCAGGTTTTCAACCTGAAAATAAAATTACGAGGTGGCCACTGATCCGGGAAACCGAGAAAACCGGGAATTTTTACGTTGGGCGGGAATTTTGTTTAATTCTCAACAGAAAACCTTTAAATTTATAAAATAATGGTATATATAAATGTGTCGAGTAAGAAAATTCAATATTTTAAACTTTTACCGCTATTCTCCTTTTACCATCTTAAAAAAAATGTTTTACCCTTTTTCTCGTTTTTCACTTAAATTCGAACTGAATAAATGGAACCCAACAAGAAAATCTAACTGTTTTTGGTAACAACTTCATTCTTTTTGGTTAAAAAGTCACCTCTTTGGTTGAAATTCATCTATTTTGGTAGAAAATTCGTCTGTTTGGGTAAAAATTTTAATATTTGGTTAAAAATTCGATTATTTTGTTAAAAAGTCATATTTTGTGCTCGAAAATTCCACTTTTTGTTGAAAATTTGTCTTTTTGGATAGAAAATTCATTTTTTACTGTAGAAACGTCATCCTTTTCGGCAGAAAATTCATGTATTTTGTTTAAAACAAATAATCTTGGCTGATGAAAAATAATTTTTTGTTTTAGAATTCAACTATTTATTCGAGAATTCGTTTTTGTTGTTAAACTTAAGAGTTTGAAAATTCGTTGTTTTTTTGTTGTTGAAAATTAATGTTTTAAACTGAAAATTTGTCGATTCCATTTTTGGTTCAAAAAGATTTTTTTTCAGTTGAAAATTCAACTATTGGTTTTAATTCAACACCTGATATCGTAACAGATCATCTTTCTTGGTTAAAAACGAATTTTTTCTTTTAAAATTCAACTGCATTCTAAAAAATTGGTCTTTTTGGATAGAAAATTGGAAAAAAAACTTTTTTGTTGAAAATTCCACTGTACTTTAAAAAGTTAATCTTTTTTTCCTCGAAGATTCAAATATTTAAAATTCAATTTTTTTCTTGAAAATTCATCTCTTTTTATGGAAAGTTCTAATTTGTAAACTGTTTGCTTGTATTGTATTATTTATTTATAGTATTGTTTTTTATACAAATTTTTGTTGAAAATTCACCTTTTCAGACTGGTAATTCAATTGAATTGTAAAAAGTCGTCTTTTCGGTTTGAAAATTCAACTTTTTGGTTGAAAATGCAACTGTTTTTTAAAATATTAATCTTTTTTGTTTGAAAATTCATCTTTTTACGTTGAAAATTAAACTACTTGGTTAAAAATTGAATTATTTTGGTAGTACTTAATACTTTATCATTTACAAATGTTAATTGTTAGATAAAGTTTTTTTAAAGCCCTTAGAATTAAATTCATTAAAATAAGATTTTCATTATATAGCTTCTCTATTACTAAACGATTGAATAAAAAGTTTTTGAATGGAAATGCTGTAAAACTTTAATGTGGAATGTTAAAAGTTTTAAGAGTATAATTTTGACTGCTTTAATTTGCAGTTTAGTTTTGATTACTGCAAATGAAAAACTTTTCAGCCCTAACCGTTTGAACTTTTCAATTTCAATTTCTTTTCGACGATAATAGTGGTAACTCTGAATTATAAACTAAATTCTACAAACCTGATACGGAAGAAGCCCCACTGAATGGACTTTGAGGTTGAATAGGAGAATAAACATTCGCTGCAAATTCTTCAAAAGTCATAGCTTCTTTGTGATTCCTCGTGACTGTGTCAATCGATCGCGCTCTTTCCTCGTAGCTGCAAAATTGATATACGATATTGAACATTGTTATGTAATCTGCAGTCTAAACTTTTTTATTAAATACTAATATCAGGGATTTTTATCCAGTTTTTTAAATATTTAAATTAGAGAACTTCAAATCAGAAGCGTGTTTCAAAAAGTAATATTTGTTTTTGAAAATGTTTCAAACTGAATAAAAAATAATTAAAATGTTAATAATTTAAAAAATTTAAATTTAATCTCTTAAAACTGAACAATTTCTAAGTTATCAATTGTACATGTAAGTCTTCAGATACGAAAAATTTTGTATTCAAGATTTAAAAAACGTAACTCGTAATTTTAACTAATTTCCAAACATTCTATAAAACTAAAAAAATAATTGTACACGATCTTAATTTAAAAATTATTAAATTCTATTTAAACAATTTTCAAAAACTACCAAAACCCAAGTTTTAAAAGTTCGAAAAATTTAAGGGCAGTTTCTATTAGATTTTAAATATATTTTTCCTTAAATATACATTTTGTATAATATTTAAATAATGTAAACATTGATCAAAATTTAAACAAATTCCGTTCTCAAACTCTTAAATTAAGAAATCGAAGATTTTCTTTAAGACTATAATAAAACCAAAAAATTGTGCTCTTTATTTAACCGGTTTTTGAAGAGAAAATGTATATTCATGAAATTTAAAATTATTTTTACATCATTTTAATGAATTTTTACAATTTCTAAAAGTTTTAATGTACTTTAAGGAATATTAACGAATGTCTAGATTTTTAAAATTTCCAGGGATATGAAGGAGATAGAAAAATTGCAAAGGATTTTAAAGATTGATTATTTTATGGATTTTGTGTTTTACTTTTTATTTTCAAAATATGTTTTATGTTATTTTAAAAGATTCGAGAAGAATTTCAAGAGATTGTGTTTAAAAATGTGTAGAAATATATAATTTCTTATAAAAAATGGGTTCTACTTTTCTAAATATAAAAATAAATGTTTAATCTTTCCCCTTTTCCATGAAAAAATTATCCTAGTTTCCCTTTTTTCAGCTCTTTTGCGCTATGGTCCCTGCGGTATTTTAACATCCTTTTAGAAGTAACTTACTAGTGTTGATAAAGACTAAGAGTGGATCTCTTAGCCCTGCTTGCTGCCAAAGCTGTTATTCTCACTAAACCAGGCAGAACATTGTCTTCCACAATACACTCATCGAAAAGAGGCCCAAAGAAAGGAATTTCCGATTTTCTGGATATCTGAATTCTGTATAAACCATTAGGCAGTGGGTAGATAACTATCAAAACGTCGCAGAATTCTGTTGGAATTATATCTCGACGATAGTCTCGCCAATGTTCTGACCAGACTATGTGGATTTCGTCATTGCCAAGATGTCTCGTCTAGAAAAATAAATAAAATTTGAATGAACAACTTACAGACCTCGGACTCATGCCACTGTTGACATTTTATTCTTAATTTCTTCGCTGAATGGCTAAAATAACATATTCTCCAAATTGAAAATCAAAATTTTAAAACATTTCAAAGGTTTAAAAAATTTTGAAAACTTTTCATGGGATTTCTAAAATTTTCAAGAGATTTGAACAGGCTCCAAAGGGATTTAACCCTTAAACGTCCCACTTCCTTCATGAAACGTACCGGTCTTACTGGGACGATTCTGACCCCAACCACATTATC
>JAWWLR010000166.1:8008750-8020857 GCA_035041075.1 Acraspis erinacei | reverse complement strand
GCATTGCCACATTTTAAATGGTGCTAAACACTGTTTATAATACTAAAAATTTATGTTTAGTCTATAATTCGCGAGGGGTTGATTACTTTTGAAATCTTGTAAAATTTTTGACATTTTTTAAAAATCTTTTGAATTCGATTTGGAATTGATGAAATGATCTTATCTGGTTAACATTTATTTTCACAATAATACTCACGTAAATAAAATAAAGTACAATTCTCTGGTACAATAATATGAAAATTGTAATTTTTTGTAAAAATTTGTAATCACAACCTGTAAAATTTTGTCAACGTTTGAATTCTAGCAACAACATATTTCTAGTAAAATTACTTTTTTAATTTTACACAATTTTTAACGTTTTATATCAAAATACACTAGAAAATTACAAAAAGTATTCTTCCAAAAACTTCAAAATTTTTTTTTAGAATTTGGACACTAATAAAATTTTACAAACAATTGCAATTTGCATATTATTGTACTATATTATATTTTATTGTATTTAATATTGTTAAAATATATTGGCACCATGGCAATCAGTGGCATTTTTTAAATTTTCCACAATTTTTTACTTTTTATATCAAAATATATCAGAAAATTACAAAAAATATTCTTTCATAAACTAAAAGAGTTTTCGAGAATTTGTACACTAATAGCATTTTACAAACAATTACAATTTGAATATTATTGTACTATATTATAATTTAGTGTATTTAATTGTTGAAATACATTGCAATCGGGGCTTTAAATCTTTCTCAAATATTAAAAAAAAAATGTAATGTATTGAAATCTTTCTGAAATCTTTGAAATTTTCTTGAAATCTTTGAATTATTGGGAAATCTGAAAATTTCGTGATATATTTTCAAATGTATTGAAATTTCTTGAAACTTGGGAATCTTTAAAATCTTTCTGAAATCCTCAAAATGCTTGTAAAATATTTTCATATCTTTTGAAATCATATTAAATCGTTTAAATCTTTTCAGCCTTTGAAATCATTCTGAAATCTTTGTGCATTATTTTTAATCTTTTGAAATCATTCTAAAATCTTTTGAAATCATTCTGAAATCTTCGAAATTTCTCAGATATCCTTTGAAATTTTCTGAAATCTTTTTGTAGCATTTTTAAAACTTTGGGAAACATTTTAAATCTTTTAAAGCCTTTAAAATTGGTGTGAATTATTTTGAATTTTTTAAAATCTTTTGAAATGTACTGAAATCTTTTGAAATGTACTGAAATCTTTTGAAAACTTTGAAATCTTTGAATTAACTGTGAAATCTTATAGATCTTTGAAATCCTTTAAAATCTTTAAAAAAAATTTAACTCATATAAAATCTTTAAAAATTTTCGAATGTTTTATGAAATCTTACAAAATTTTGTTTAATATTTTTTAATGTCCTGAAATACTTTTTAATTCTTTGAAATCTTCGAAATTTTTTTGAAATCTATGAAACCTTCTGAAATCCGTCAAAAATTTTAGAAAGCTGTATGAAATCTTTTAAAATTTTGTTTAATCTTTTGTAATCTTCTGAAATCCTTATGAAGCATTTTTAAATCATTGCGAAATATTTCAAATCTTGTGAAAACTTTAAAATTTTTATTAAATTTTGTTAAATGTTTTTGATCTTCTGAAATCTTTATGAAGCATTTTTAAATTTTTGTAAAACATTTTAAATCTTTGTCTAATATTTCAAATCTTTTGAAACCAAAAAAATGTGCAATCTTCTGAAATCCGTAAAAATGTTCAAAAAATTTTATGAAATCTTAAAAAATTTTGTTTAATATTTTTTAATGTTTTGAAATATTTTTAAATCCTTTCGAAATTTTTGTGAAGTCTATGAAACCTTCTGAAATACTTCAAAATTGTAGAAAGTTTTATGAAATCTTTTAAAATATGTTTTATATTTTTCAATGTTCTGAAATATTTTTGAATCCTTTGAAATCCTCGAAATTTTTGTGAAATCTGAAACCTTCTGAAATGCTTTAAAAATTTTCGAAAGTTTTTTGAAATCTTTGTAAAATCTTTAAAAAATTTGTTAAATCTATTGTAATCTTCTGAAATCTTTATGAAGCATTTTTAAATCTTTGTGAAATATTTAAAATCTTTGTGAAATATTTAAAATCTTTGTGTAATATTGCAAATCTTTTGAAACCAAAAAAATTGTTATGAAATCTGTGAAATCATGTGCAATCTTCTGAAATCCTTAAAAATTTTCGAAAGTTTTATGAAATCTTAAAAAATTTTGTTTAATATTTTTCAATGTTCTGAAATATTTTTAAATCCTTTCGACATTTTTTTGAAATCTATGAAACCTTCTGAAATCCTTCAAAAACTGTAGAAAGTTTTATGAAATCTTTTAAAAGTTTTTTTTTATATTTTTCAATTTTCTGAAATATTTTTGAATCCTTTGAAATCCTCGAAAATTTTGGGGAAATCTATGAAACCTTCTGCAATTATTCAACAATTTTTTAAAGTTTTATGAAATCTTTGTGAAACCTTTACAAAATTTTGTTTTATTTTTCGTAATCTTCTGAACTATTTGTGAAGCATTTTTAAATCTTTTTGAAATATTTTAAATTATTGTAAAATCTGTGAAATCTTTGTGACATCTTTAAAAAATTTGTTTTATTTCTCGTAATCTTTTGTAATATTTTTGAAGCATTTTTAAGTGTTTGTGAAATAATTTAAATCTTTCGAAAACTTAAAAGTTTTTGTGAAATCTTTTGAAATTTTTTTTAATTATTTGGAATCTTTGAAAGCTTTGAATTCATTGGGAAATCTTATAGATCTTTGAAATCGTTTGAAAGCTTAAAATTGCGCGAGAAATCACATGAAATCTTCTGAAATCCTTTAAAATTTTCGAAAGTTTTATGAAATATTTGTGAAATCTTTAAAACAAATTTTTAATCTTTTCCAATCTTCTGAAATATTTTGAAATACTTTGAAATCTTCTTGAAATCTATGAAATCCTATAAAATCATTCATAAATTGTCAAAAGTTTGGTGAAATATTTATAATTTTTGTTTAACCTTTTGTAATCTTCTGAAATATTTTGAAATCCTTTGAAATCTTCGAAATTTTTGTATAATCTATGAAATCTTTCAAACCTTTTGAAAGCTTTGAAATTTTCGTGAAATCTTTTAAAATCATTTTCAGCCTTTCAACTCTTTGTAAAATATATTTGAAATCTTTGTGAAATCTTTCACATTTTTCGGAAATCTTTGAAATCTTCAAAATCTTAAAAAAAAATTGTTTAATATTTTTAAATCTTCTCAAATCATTTGAAATCTTCGAATTTTTATGAAATATTCTGAAATTTTATAAAATTATTTGAAATCTTTGAAATTGCTATGAAATATTCTGAAGTTTTTTGAAATCCTTTGAAGTCTTTGAAATTTTTTGCGAAATCTTAAAAATATACCTGCTTTGACGCCTGGCATTCTGATATCCTCGTCATTCGTGGGCTGATTGTACAAAATGGAACTGTCCCAAGAAGCTTTTCCTGTTAAGTCCCGAAGTAAAACTCTCACCATACAAGGGGCTGTTGTCAATCCTGCGGTCACACCACCTCCTGGAGCATCGAGGGTTTCCAATTCGATCAGGGACATTATTATAGAGCTGGATAGCATCAGCATTTGAATGTTAGGTGCGTGGAAAACTGCAGATGAAAGTTCGTCGCTGTCTATTCCTGGGACATCGTCCAGTTCCACGACTAAAGATGATAAACGCGCGGCTCCGATTCCCATTGGAAAGTGACCGAGATGATTCACCAGATGCATCAGTACCTGAATCAAATTAAAGGAAAATTCCAAAGTCAGCATGCAGGAAACTGCTATTCTCTAGATGGTTAAATCTTTAATTTTAAAGTTTAATCAATATTTAACCATTTTAGCTGCCAACTGTACAGATTGGATATTTCCTCTTCGTGGTGATTTCGAATGAGATTCATAGGACAAGTTGTCCAAAGCGATTTCAGGATCGAAATCCTCAAACTCTGGTTGAATTTTGCAATCTTGTTGATTCTTTCCGGCCCTGTTTTGAACGATGTTATCCAAAACTGTAAATAGTGTCAGCAGAAGAGGTTTTCCTTGGTAAACACGCTGTAGAACAGTTGGGCCAAGATGCATGGCCCATTCACCCAAACAGAAGAGCATCGAAATTGTCAAAGCACTCCGTCTTTCTGGCATCGTAGTTTGGCCCAGAGTTTCCGATAAATTCTAAAAAAGAACTCAGTTATTACAAGAAATTAAACTCGTTATTCGCAGAGATTTCGCTTAGTCACCTGGATTATTTTTTCTGCCATATTCGGATACAATTCGAGTAAAGTGTCCGTTTTATCGCAAAGTAGAAGAAGACAATCGCAAGCGACTTGAGCCACTGTTGCGTGAGTTGCCTGTGAAAGGAATTATGCTTACAAATTTTTTTCGGGTAAATGAGAAGCGTTACTTTCACCAAGTTTCTGATAAAAAAAGCCCAAGTCTGTTATTTCAGAATCAAAAGTTGGACATTTTTCTTGACCAGTTTAGGAATGGAGAAAGCTTTAAATATTACGGTTGCTACCAGTCAGGGAATTCCAGAGAATCAGGAAATTTTAGTGATAAACTCATATTTTTGGTTAAATTGTTTATGGTTTAAAATTCAAATATTTTTGTTGTTGAAATATCAACTATTACATTCTTCGTTGAGAAATAATCTTTTTTGGTTAAAAAATAAATCACGTAGTTTAAAGTAAAACTACTTTATGAACAATTAATTATTTGGTTAAAGCTTCATCATTTAACTTGAAAAACTTTTCGTTTTGTTCAAAATTTTACCACTTTTTTTGCCAAAATTGTTTTTTCAAAATTAATTTTTTGACATAGAATATATTAATCTTCTTGGAGAGCAATTCATTTATTTAATTGAAAATTTAACTGTTACGTTGAAAACTCCTTAAATTCAAATTTGGCTGAAATTTCATGCATTTTGTTGAAAATTAATATTTTTTGTAGAAAAAAAATCTTCTTGGTTGTAAATTTATCTTTTTGGATGGAAATTCATTTCTTTAGTTAAAAATATTTTTCATTTATCTTGAAAATTCATTTTTTTAACTGAAAAATTAAATGTTCTATTTTTTACGGAAAATTGATATTTTTAATAGAAATTTAATCTTATTATTTGAAAGTTCATCTGCTTGGTTAAAAATTTAACTATTTTATAGCAAATTAATTGTATTTGGTTAGAAATTAATTTTTTACTTAAAGTTTAAATATTCTATTTTTCTGTTTTAGGTGAAACTTTAAGTATTTTGTTGAAAACTTGTATTTTTGGTAGAAAAATAAGCTCATTAGTAGAATGTTTTTTTTATTTTTGTTAAAAATTCAATTCTTTGGCTGAAATTTTAGATATTTTGTTGAAAGTTTGTTTTATATGGTTAAAAAATTTGTATTTTTAATTAAAAATGTAACTTCTCCCTTTTTGGTTGAAAATTGGTCTTTTTTAGTTAAAAATTCATGTATTATCTTGAAAAAATTTTAATTTGGTAGAAAATTAATGTATTGGGTTAAAAATTCAACTATTTTATTAACAAATAATTTTTTAATTTATCAATGTAGTGAAAACTTCATTTTTTTAAACTAAAAATGTAACTATTCCCTTTTTTGTGCAAAAATGTACAATTTTGTATAGAAATTTAATCTTCTGCATTGAAAAATCACTTGTTTGGTACAAAATTAAATTATATCTTTTAATTTTTATTTTATTTGGTTAAATATTAACTTTTTTACTCAAAATTTAACTATTCTATTTTAGGTGAACTTTCGTTTCTTTGGTTACAAATTTAACTATTTAAAATAAAATTGAAATGTTCTATTTTTGATTAAAAATTACCTTTTTCATTTTAAAATTCATGCATTTTGTTTAAAATTGTTCTTTTTTGGTAGAAAATTCACCTTTAAGGTTTAAAATTCATTTTTGTTTGCTTAAAGATGCACCATTTTAGTTAAAAGTTCAATTCTCTGGTTGAAAATTGAACTATTTTATTGAAGCATCGTTTTTTGTTTAATTAAAAATGTAACCATTCCATTTTTGCTCGAATATTTATCTTTTTTTGTTCTTTTTGGCTTGAAAATTCACCATTTTGGATGAGATTTTTTTTCTTTGTTGATCGAAAAATCTTTCTTGATTGAAAACTTAACTCTTTTGTTGGAAATTCACTCTTTTCTGATTGAAAAGTAGTCTGTTTAGGTTGAACATTCAACTACTTCGTTGAAAATTAGTATATTTCGGTTAAATTCAACTGTTTTTTATATTGAAAATTCAAATATTTTTAGTGAAAATATCAGTTATTATACTTCTTGTTGAGAAACCATTAAAGATTCATCAGTTTGGTTGAAAGTTGAACTATTTTGTTGAAAATTCGTTTTTTCCTTCGTTATTAATTAATTTTTATATGTGAACATTTAATTCTTCCATTTCTAATTTAAAATTGATCTTTTTGAGTTGAAAACTCGACTGTTTTATAACGCCATTTAAAATGAAAAATGGGTTAGGGAAAAAGTCAGGGAAGTAAGGGAATTTCGAAACTGTTTTTTTTTTTGTAGCAACCCTGAACATACAAACAGGCACTTTACAAATAGAAACGAAAGTTTCACAGTAGTTAGTCATTGACAATTTCAGTGTTAAAAAGCGAAAAACGTGTACGGATGCTGCGAGACTTCGGAGAAGGTAGACGGCACTGTAAAAAAAATGGAGAAAAGAACTATCGATAGATTCTGTCTATACCTGATTAGCTAGAAGAAAATGGAATTTGTCCTTCCGGCGAGCAGCTTGTCGCATCCGTCGACTATTCGATCCAATGGAACACTAATAGCACTAACATTGAAGCGATCCAACCACCTTTTTTGCTTATTGTTAAATAATTATCCTTCCCAAAAAAGCGTGCGAGAAAAGAAACCTTTACCAATATATTCTAGATATTCTATTTTCACTCGTGAGTCATGCAAATGCTTAGTGCTCGAAAACCCAAGACAAAAAGAGAGACTAAATTTCTTTCCTGGTATAAAAAAATTTCAAGTAAAAATCAAACTGAATTTAAAAAAAAGAGCACAAGAAGTTTAGCCTCCCAGTTAACTTAAACTACCATTAGGATTTATTAAAAAGTACCAACAAATGTAAATTATTTATCTGACTCACTCTAAGTGCAAGAAGAAGAACAATAATTGCTTCTGGAACAGTTCGATTTTGAGATTTATAAGAAAGTTCTCGGTAGACGAATATCGCAATGCTGGAAAGAGCGATACATCTTGCAACTCCGGTTGGTTCTCGTTTACAGGATCTCATTAAAATTGCCACGATGTGATCCTGTAGGAAAAATATTTTTATTTAATTAGAATTTATAAATCAAAAATATGTTTACTTAATTAGGATTTATAAATTTAATGAATATTTTGAAAAACAATTGTAAAATATGTATATACCTTTGCATAGGGACAGGTTGTTGTTAGAATATCCGTTCTGTCTGGTTGCAAAACTGGTAACTTTGATGCCGTGCTCGGCAAGGATAATAAGGATCCGAGAATTGAAACTGCTTCCGTCCTTGGCGCCTTCATAACAAATATTTATTAACATTAATTAAATTTATTAAGAGTACTGCAAGTCTGCTAGAATTTATATCAGGGATTGAAGTCCGTTCACTTTTTCACCTACTTCCCTTTTGCCTCATTACATTTTAAAATCCCCTAAAATACCTAAAATCGAGAAATTTTACCCAATCTCCCCGCTTCCTGTACAAGATTTCGATTCATTTAGTAAGAATCAGAAACAGAAATTTCAAATATTTCCTAACCAATCTATGTATAATGTATATGTTTATTATATTATATCAAATATTTTTTAAATATTTATTTGATAGATTTTAAGGATATCGTCGACATAAATCGAACAACTAAACCTGAAAGATCAATCAATTCTGTAGTTGTTGCACAGGACAAAATGCTTTTGAAACAGAGAAAATCAGGATATTTTTCACGTAAATAGGAAGAACATAAAATCCAAAAAGACGAATTTTTAAACAAAGATATGAATTTTTTAAATTATAATTATAAATCTACAATCAAAAAAATGAACTTTTTAAAAAATTAGCTCAACTTTGAAGCAAGCAATCGAATTTTCAATAAAAAAATATGAATTCTCAATAAAAAATGTAATAGTTTAAATATTAACCAAAAATGATATTAATTCAAAATGTAAAGAAGATTAATTTGCAATCAAATATTCGAATTTTCAACCAAATAGTTAAAATTGCTTCTAAACAGTTGAATTTTCAACCTAAAAAGTCGAATTTTCAACAAAAATGTCAATTTTCAAACAAATGTTTGAATTCTCAATCAAATTTGTTAATTACTTATCTAAAAAGACGACTTTTCTATATGACAGTTTAATTTTCAACCCGAAAATGCCAATTTACAACAAAGAAGTAACTTAAAAAGAAGAATAATTTTCAACAAAATAGTTTTAATTTTAAAAGAAAAAGATGAATTTTTAACCAAGAAAGATTTTTCTGTAACGAGAGTCAAAATATTCAACCAAATTGTTGAATTTTCATGCAAAAAAGAAGAATTTTCTGAAAAATAGTTCAATTTTCAACTCAAAGATATGAATTTTCAACCACAAAAATTTAATTTTAAATTTTAGAGCAAAAAAGAGGGGTTTTTAACAAAACAGCTGAATTGTAAAATAAATTAATTACAAAAAAAATTGTTAATAAATAACGATGAATGCTCAACGAAACATATAACAGTTGCAATTTAAACCTAAAAATATTTTAATTTTGAATAAAAAAACAGTTGAATTCAACCAAAGACGAATTTTCAACATAATCTTTGAATTTACAACCTAAAAAGACGACTTCTTGACAAAAAAGTTTAATTTTCAACCCGAAAAAACAAACAATTTTCAACAAAAAAGATGAATTTTTAACGAAATAGTTGCATTTGCAACCCAAAAGATGATTTTCAACCTGAAAATAAGAGCTTCCAACAAAAAAAAGTAATTTTTAACCGAATATTTTAACTTTCAACTACATTGTTAAATTGACATTCTAAAAAAAAAAAAACTTTTCTACAAACCAGCTTAATTTTCAACCCGAAAATGTCAATTTACAACAAATAAGTTTATTTAGAAAAAAATCTCAACAAAGTCGATCGATTTTTAACGAAAGAAATTAACTTTCAACCAAGAAAGATTTTTCAGTAAAGGAAGAAAAAAAAAATTCTTGAATTATCAAGGCAAAAAATGAGAATTTGCTACAAAACAGTTCAATTTTCAACCCAAAAATATGCATTTTCAAGTATAAAGTTCAATTTGCACCAAATATTGGAATTTACACTGAAATAGCTGTATTGTCTACCCGATTGTTTAATTTTCTAGCAAACGGCACATTTTTTATAAAAAAATAGTTGAATTTTCAATCCACAAAGAAGAATTGTCTTTTTAAATATTAGTTGAATTTTATTCACAAAAAGAGGACTTGACAACACAGGTCATTAAAAAAAATTAAATGCAAACAAAACAAAAATTTGAACTAATAAAGATGAATCCTTAACGAAAAATGTAAATTGCAAAAAAATGTAAACAAACAATTATTTTTATTTTAAATAAAAAACAGTTGAATTCAACAAGAAAATAAAAAAAACGAATTTTCAACAAAAAAATGATTTTTTAACTCAGCAGTTCAACTTTTAACCAAGTAACTGAGTTTTTAAACAAAAAAAGATGAATTATTAACAGAAAATGTAATAGTTTATATTCATAACGAAAAGGATTTTAATTTAAAAATTTTTAAAGTTGAATTCACACAAAAGAAAGACGAATTTTCAATAAAATAGTCGAATCTTAAAACAGAACGGATTAATTTTCAAGCAAACAGTTGCATTTTCAAAACAAAAGTCGAATTTTCAACCAAAAGAATAATTTTTAATTAAAATTGATGAGTATTCAACAAAATAATTAAATTTTCATCCATATAATTCAATTTCTAATAAAAAATATGAATTCTTAATCAGAAACATAATTGTAGACTTTTCAAGAAAAAAAATGGATTTTATAATTAAATTCTATTAATTTAGTTAAAAATTAAGTGGCAAACGAGAAATAGGGGGGGGCTGCGAGGGCTACGATAAATAAATAGGTACTTTGGTTCATTTTGAATACTTTTAAAATGTGTAATAAAATACGTAAAACGGCGTATTAGAGAATAGTATGTTATTTGTGGTTCTAGAAAGCAAAATTTTGGAAATCGAAAATAATATGCAGAAATGTAGTGCATATTAGGACCTTCTAATAAAATATAATTAATTTGGAGTCGATTCTTATATGACCTCGGTATCTTCATACTTTTTTATTTTGTTTAATAATAATTATTTTAATTTCTGCTTTTTTTAAACTATAAACTTTTTTAACTGACATTAAAAAAGGCTTTAAATATCTGCGAGCTTTCAACTAACAAAATTATTTTATAAACAAATTTAAACGTCTAAGGAAACAAAAACAGATAAAAAAAAGTTGCTTAAATAGTCATTTTTGTGTTTTCAAACTATTTATTTCTAGAAAAAATGATGAGAATAAGGCATTAATATCTATCTACTGATAAACACACATTTTGGACATTTCGATCTTCTATTTTCGTTCAATATTTAATAATAAATTAAATCCCTTTTCCATCTTCTTTTTTCGGAAAAAAATTTCCCTTTTTACCTTAAAATTAAACTACTGAATAGATATAATCTCTGTTTTTTTATTTGTTTAAAGAAATATTAGAAAAATACCTCGATCTCTTGACTGCTGAGAATGACATTTGCAGCTTGGATGTAATCCAAAATAAGAAGACTCGATCCAGGGAGATTTAAACTGAATAATCTGGGTCCAGTATATTTGACAAGAGCGTGAAGAATTTTAGTGTCATTACTGGAAATTCCATTGTGCACAGCTCGATAAAAAAGAGTTAAATGCGATTTCGGTAAACTGATATCAAGAGGTTGAATCGTCAAGAGGCAAATTAGTCGATAAGCTGCCAGTTTTCCTACTTCATATTGCGGTGGCAGTTGAATAGCCTGGACAAAAAATTACATAAAGAATTTATTATTTCTGTTTTTATTTAATATTTCATATTTCCGGTGGTTACGAGAAAAAGAGTATATTTTTAAGATACCTTGAAACACCAAGGAGCAATCACTGTCAGGGGTGGAATTAGCTCCGGGGCGGGGGGCGTTGCCTGATTGTCGCCAGAAACTCCCTGATTAAGTCGAATCTAAACACAAGTGGAGACAATTTTTAGTATCTTAATTGATATTCTGGGTTACAAAAAAATACCAATTTCGAAATTATCTCACTTTCCCTGAATTTTCACTGATCAATTCTTAAAAAAAAATAATAATAATTACCATTTGCAACTAGAGATGAATTCTCAACCAAGAAGATTAATTTTCAACAAAATAAATTAACTTAAATATTCATCCAGAAATATAATAGTTAAATTTCAGTTTAAAAACCCATTTTAAACTAAAAACATGAATGTTCAACGCAAGAAATTAACTTTCAATGAAAAAAATTAATTTTGAACTAATAAGATTACTTTTCTACCATAAGACGAATTTTTAATTAAATAGATGAATTTTCAATAAAATAAAATTATGTTTTAACAAAACAAATATATAATTTAAATTAAACCGATAAAATTTAAACAAAGAAGTTTTAATTTCTACGAAAAAGACGAATTTTCAACTAAAAAAGATCAATTTTCAAACAAAAATGGAATAGTACAAATTGCGGTTAAGAAATCTCATTTTCAATTTTTTAAAACAAATTTTTAACAAAATAGTTCAAGTTTCCACTAAAGAAATTAATTTTCAACTAAATAGTTAAATTTTCAATTAAAAAGATGAATTTTCTACTCAAAAAGACCAAATTTTAACAAAATACATGAACTTTCAACTAAAAAAGAACAATTTCAACCAAAAATTGAATATTTAAATTAAAAAAAAACATTTTTAAGCAAAAGATGAATTTTCAAACAAGAAAAATAATTTTCTAAAAAAAAAATTTCAAATAAAAATATAAATTTTCGAAACATGAC
>JAWWLR010000166.1:7976644-7989374 GCA_035041075.1 Acraspis erinacei | reverse complement strand
GGATATTATTGAAGATTCCAAAAAAATTTGATAAGATTTTAACGTATTTTATCAGATTTCCGAAGATTTCAGTGATTTTAAGCGATTTAAAAGTTTTCAGTAAATCTTTCAGCAAAGCATTTTAATCAATTTCTCAAGATTTCGAACGATTTCATAGGACTTCAAATATTTCAAGGAATTTCAAGAAAGATCAGATTTTATATAACTTCACGGAATTTCATGGGGTTAATAATATTTTTATGAAATGTCAACGAGTTTATTCACAAGAATTTAGAGATTTCAACGCATTTCAAAGATATTGAGAGATTTTCAAACATTTAAAGGTATTTTCAAAGATTTCGAAAAAAATTGAAATAATTTTAAATGTTATAATTAATAATTTTCATAAAGTTTCAAGGGATTTCAAAATATTTCAAAGGATTTTAATGATTTGAAGGGATTTAAAGAAATTTCATGCGATTTTTAAAAATTTCTGAAGAAAAAGATTTTTAAAGGATTTTAACTTTTTTCCAAGATTTACGAAGAATTCATTGATTTTACAGTTTTTCAGTAAAGTATTTTTAATAAATTTCCCAGGATTGCATAGAACTTTAAATATTTTAAGTGATTTCAAGGAATATCCTCAGTTTCCATGTAACATCACAATATTTCAAGAGATTTTATAATATTTGAAGGAATTTCAAAAACTTAAAAAATTTTAAAGAGATTTCAAAAGATTTCAAAGGAATCGAAATATTTTAGGGTATCTAATTTCGCATGATTTCAAAAGACTTTATTATATTTAAATGACATTAAAAAGAACTTATTCACAAGAGTTCATGATTTCAAACATTTGAAGACATTTCCAAATATTTCAAGTGGTTCGAAATATTTTTTTAAATTTGAAAGACTTTAAAAGATTTGCGGATAATTTTAAAAAATTTGAAGGAATGTTAATAGATATAAAGAAATTTTAAAGATTTGAGAGTATTTTAACTCCTTCCAATGGATCCAATGATTTTAATGACTTAAAGAGTTTAAACAAATTTTCAGCCGATTTTAAAGAATTTGAGAACATTTGGATGGGTTTTAACATATTTTATAAGATTTCAAAGGTTTTCAATGTTTTTATAGATTTTAAAATCTTTCCGTAGAGTATTTCAATCAATTTCCAAAAATGTCACAGAATTTCATAGGACTTTAAATATTTTAAGGGATTTCTAGGAATTTTAAGAAATATCATCAGATTTTATGCAAGTTGACGAGATTTCAAGGAATTTAATAAGAATTTAAAGGAGCTTTCAACAGCTTTAAAAGGTTTGAGAGATTTCTAAAGATTTTAAAGGAATCGAAATATTTTAGGGTATCTTAAAGGATTCCAAAGAAATTTTAAACAGATTTAAATTATTTTTCTAAAATAATTTCAAGGTATATCTTATTTTATATAATTTCGCAGGATTTCAAAAGACTTTATAATATTTTAATTAAATTAAAAAGAATTTATTCACTAGAGTTCATGATTTCAAAAATTTGAAGACATTTTCAAATATTTCAAGTGGTTCAAAATATTTTAAAAATTTTGAGAGACTAAAAGATTTGCGGATAATTTAAAAGATTGAAAGGAATGTCAATAGATTTCAAGATATTTGAAAGATTTTAGAGAATTTTAAATCCATCCAAGTAATTTGTAAGAGCTTCAAAAAATTTTAAGGGATCCAATGATTTTAATGAATTAAGGAATTAAAAAATTATTCAGCCGATTTTAAAGAATTTCAGAACATTTGGAAGCGTTTTAACGTATTTTATAAGATTTCAAAGGGTTTCAATGATTTTACAGATTTTAAAATCTTTCCGTGAGTATTTCGATCAATTTCGTAGAAAATCAAAGAATTTCATAGGACTTTAAAAATTTTAAGAGATTTCTAGGAACTTTAAGAAATATCATCAGATTTTATGCAAATTGACGAGATTTCAAGAAATTTTATAATAATTTAAAGGAGTTTTCAAGAGCTTTAAAAGGTTTCAGAGACTTCTAAAGATTTTAAAGGAATCGAATTTCGAGTAACTTCACAGGATTTCAAGGGATTTATAATACATATTTTAATGCAATTTTAAAGACTTTATTTATTCACAATAATTGAGAGACTTCAAAGGATTTTAAAGCTTTACAAATATTTTAAAGAATTTTTCAGGAATTTCAACGGATTTAACGGCATCTTATAAGATTAAAAGAGATTTCAAAATTTTGTAAGATTTTAAAAGCTCTTAATATGGTACTTAATGGAATTCTTCAGGATATTAAAGGATTGTAGAGAAATATAAAAATTTGAAGGGATTTCAAGAATTTTAACATTTTTTAATGACATTTAAAAGAAGCTATTCACAAGAATTGAGAGATTTTGAAGAATTGAATAGACTTTCAAATATTCCATAGTATTTCCAAAGATTTCAACAAATTTAGGATTTTTGTCCAAGGATTTTAATAGATTGAAGGAGCAATACTTATGTCAGGATGTCTACTCAAATCAAATTATTATGTTTACTTTAGAAAGGTTTTATGAATTATATTTCAAGATATTCTTAAAATTAGTGGTATCATCGATTAATTAAGTAATTAAATAATACTAAAAGCATAATTAATCATTCCTTAAATTTGACGCTAAAGTTCATGAATTTAAATAATAATTCAAACAAATTTTTATTTGATCTAATACTGAAAAATGTAATGCATATTTAAGATAAAATTATTTTGAATACTATATTATATAAAATTTAGGTTAAATTTTAGTTTAAAAAAATTAATTTTTCAGAAAAGAAAATTTTTTCATCCAAAGTGATGATTTTTTAACCACAATGATAAATCTTCAACTGGAATAGATGAAATTTAAACTGAACAGATGAATTTTTACCAAGTTGTTTAACTTTCAATCAACTTGTTTTATTTTCAACAAAAAAGATTAGTTTTCAACTAAAATTATGAATAATTAACTGTAATATTTAAGTTGTCAATGAAAAAGATGAAGTTTCAAACGCAAGATTAATTTTCTACAAAAAGACGATTTTCCAACATAAATAATGAATCGACAACTGGAATAGTCTAATTTTAAACCAAAAAGATAAATTTTCAATCAATAAAATGAATTTTGAACTAAAAAGACTAATTTCTACCAAAAAAAAGACGAAATTTCAACTAAAAACTATATTTTCCAACAAAAAATGGAAAAGTCAAATTTTTAGTTAAAAAAATTAATGCTTAACCAAAGAGATGAACTTATAACTACAATTATGGAATATTGAACTTGAATAGTTAGGTTTTAAGTGTGAAAAAAAATTAACAAAAAAAGACTTATTTTCAAAAAAAATAGTTATATTTCTACATTAAGTGATGAATTTTCAACTAAAATGAAGAATATAAGAATCAAAACTTGTTTACGTTAATACAACCTGATATAGCCTTCTTCAACACAAGTCAGCTTGACAGAATGTCGTTAGCACGTGGTGGATTGTTTGACTGACTTAGTACGATTAAGCATTTGTTAAAAGTTTCAACAATTTAGACATCATGTCCTAATTTTATTAGAAAAAGAACTGTACTTTTTCGAAAAATAATTCACCTGTTGTGCAATCTTTGGAAGATTGATGAGATTCTTGATCTGTGCTTCCTCTTCTCGGAGGTTGAACGCTTCCTGTAGATGCTGCACGACATCCAACACCTCTACGTTTTTTCGATTTTTGCTCGCTTAGTCTATCTAAAGGTAAATCATTCAGATCTAAATTGTAAACGTGTCTCGCAAGAACTCGCGTCAGTGTATCCAAAGTTTTCTAAAAGATAAAGCGTTGCATTAGAAATTTTCTTACAGAATATTTCTAATATGTTTTTCTTCTTCTCTGGACTGAACTTACCGCCCATTCTCGAATAAGCTCTTCCCACTGAGTCAAAGATGTTAAAACCTGAAGAAACTGGTCCCAGAGTTGAGAGGATATGACGACATTCAAATTCGCCTTGATCCATGTGACTATAAGAGTCTGGAAAATTGCAGGAGCCAATTTTCCACCAATGCTGTCTTGATTTCTCCTTTTCTTCCCGCTGAGAACCAGCGAAGTTATTTGCAACAATACCCTGAAAATTTTAATTTAAAATGTTCTTTAGCATGCAAATTAAATTAAAAACAACAGAGCCATCTGACAAGTTATACAATAGTTAGTTACTGGCGCTCTCAGTGGCGCTGCTGTCGCTGAATTTATGGTATTTATTTTATCTCAATTTATTTCAGACATCGTAGACCAAAAATGCTCTAAGAAGGGGGAACTAGGACGATTTTTCACGAAAATTGAACAATAAAGTCAATATGAAACAAATTTTCAATAAGTATTTTATTTTTCAACTGAATAGATGAATTTTTAACTGAAACGATACATTTTTGACAAAAATGAAGTTTTAACAAATTAGATCTGTTATCAGCCAAGTATAGTCGAATTTTTCCACCAAAAATATGAATTTTTAACTAACGAGATTAATTTTTTACTAAAAAAAGACAAATTTTTAACAAAATAGTTAGATTTTCAAATAAAAAAGATCAATTTTCAACCAACAGTAATATACTAACATTTTTAGTTTAAAAGATTTATTTTAAAAAAACAAAGCGAATTTTCAACAAAATAGTTAATTTCACGGTTTCAAGTGATTCAAAATTTAACCTAGTACGGTTTCATTTTCGACCAAAAAGGTACACTTTCTATGGAAAAGATTAATTTCCCAACAAAATATAAAAAAATAATAATTAAACGCGAATTAACAATCAAATAGCTGAATTTTAAACCAAAAATGGAATAATTAAATTTTCAGTGAGAGCTTCAACAACGCATAGTTGAATTAACAAATTTTTTTTTTAACCAAGTAGATTAATTTTATAACAAAAAGACGAATCTTCAACAAAATGCATAAATTTGCAATCAAATAGTTGAATATTCAACTAAAAAATATGAATTATTTACCTCAAATTTAATAGTCAAATTTTAAAATTAAAAAATTAATATTCATCGGAAAAATGACAAATTTTTAAACAAATAGTTATTTTTTAACTGAAGAGATGAATCAAGTAAAAAATATAAATTTTTAGGCAAAAATGGAATAGTTAAATTATCAGTTTAAAAAATTCATATTTAACAACAACAATAAAGATAATTTTTTAACTAAAGAGACGAATTTTCAAACGAGAAAATTAATTTTAAACAAAATATTGAGACCTTCAATCACAATTAGTTGAATTTTCCACTAAAAGCTTAAATTGTCGAAAAAACATAGAACAGTTAAATTATCTGTTTACAAGATTAATATTCAACAAAAAAGACCAATTTTAAACCAAATAGTTGATTTTTCAACCACAGAGATCAATATTTAACCGAAAAAAATTAATTCGTAACAACATTGTGAGACTTCCAATAAAATACGTGAATTTTCAACGAAATCGTTGGATTTTCAAAAACCAATAATTAATTAGTTAGATTATCAATTAAAACGATAGCTTTTCAATCCAAAAATATTTGTATGAAAAATGAAAAGCAGCTGAAGTCAACAAAATAGCTCAATTTTCAACCAAAGAGATGAATTTTCAACCAATGTTTTCATCTAAAGGAAGTAGGATTTTTTTAAAAGTTTAGAATAGTTTAATTATCAAAAAATAAATAAATTATTTTCAAATAAACCATTGCCTTTACAAAAAAATAGTTAAACTTTCAAACAAAAGAGGCGAATTTTCAAAAAAAGTAATTCAACTTTTAACCATAAAGTGGAATTTTTAATCAAATAGTTGTATTTTCAACCCGAAAATTGTATTTTTTATAAGACAATGGAATTTTCAACAAAAAAAAATTTTAAACCAAGAAACATAAATTTTCAACCCAAAAACATATCTTTTCTCCCAGAAAGACGAAATTTTAACCCAAAATGACGCATTTTATATTTAAAAAGACGAATGTTGAATTTTCTTATCCAAAAGGACGATTTTTTAACAAAATAGTCACATTTTAAACAAAAAATTTGAATTTTCCACCAAAAAAGATATCTTTTTAACAAAATAGACAATTAAATTTTTAATAAAATAGTAGAATTTGTAACAAAAAATCATCAATTCTAAACCAAAAATATGACAGTGTACTTTTTAAGCAAGAAAAATTCATTTTCAACGACAAAATACTCGGGGTTTTCTTATTTGCTTCTATTAATTTAGTTCGCATTTTAGCGAAAAAAGGAGAAAAAGAGGAAGTTTCTTGAAAACAGGGGGAAAAAAGAGGAATTCTTTAAAAAAGAGGAAAATAGGGAAGCCTTTTAAACAAACCTGAGCAACTGCTCCCAAGTGGAAGGTTCCAGTCTTGTGTGCATGACAACGTATCGATATACGTTTAGCACTCTCTTGCAACTATCTGTTTGTTCCTCAAGAAGTGTCGCGGACGCAGTGCCACCCGCAGATTCTAAGAAAAATACATTGGACGCTTGCGTTATGAAGACTTGTAAAACATTTTGCAATCCGGCCCTCACGAATAAATTTTCCCGATGAATGGCCCCAAGATAGGAGTCATTTCTGAGTCGATTTTGCCTCTGATACTCTTGAGGACTTTTGTCACCATCTTCTTTTCTTTGACAGTCTTCTGAATCTCTTTCCCTGTGTCCGTCTAGTGGTTCCAACATGAAAGGTGGAATCTCCTAAAAATTCAAATTAAGTTCTCACTTTTAGGAGTTTCTAAGTAAACTTTTAAAGGCAGTTTAAATGGAAAATCAAACAAATAATACGAATTTTTAACGGATTAGTTGAACTCTCAGCAAAAAAAAACAACTAATTTTCAGACAAAAAAAGGAATTATTCAACAAAACAGTTTAAATTTAAGTCAATAAAAAAAACTTAATTAAAAATGTTGAATTTTCAAGATGAAAAAATAAACTAAAAAAAAACTTGGAAATTCCAACCCAAAATAAATGAACCAAATAAATGAATTTTCAACCAAATAAGAAAAATTTTCAAACCAAAATGGACTAATTCCATCATGAAAGGTGGAATCTCCTAAAAATTAAAATTAAGTTCTTACTTTTAGGAGTTTCTAAATAAACCTCTAATGTTAGTTTAAATGGGAAATCTCGATTTTCAGTTACATTCGAAAATGATCGTTCGTTTTTTCAGGGTGATGAATTTTTGATTAAAATTATGAACATTTTCAACGAAATTGTTGAATTTTGAACTGAAAAAGACCAATTTTCAACCAAATAGTTGAATGTAAAACTAAAAACGATCCGTATTTAACCATAAATGAAGCAGTTCAATTCTCAGTTAAAAAATGAATTGTCAAACAAAAAGATTAATTTTCTAAAAATAAAAACAAACGATTTTTTAACCACATATGAAATAGTTAAATTCTCAGGTAAAAAAAAAAATTAATTTAGAAAAAAAAATATATTTTCAACTAAATAATTAAATTTTCTACGAAAGTGACGAAGTTTCAACTATAATGATGAATATTTAACTGAACTGTTGAATTTTAAACCAAAAAGATTAATTTTCAATTAAAATTACGCAATATTCAACTGGATTAATTAAACTTTCAATCAATAAGATAAATTTACAAATAAAATTATGATTATTTAATTGGAACACTTGAATTTTTAACGAAGAAGATTAATTTTCTATAAAAAAAAAGATTTTTTAACAAAATACACCAATTTTCTAGGAAATATATGAATTTTGAAGTAAAAAAGACTAATTCTCACCGAATAGTTGAATTTAAAACTAAAAAATATCAATTTTTAACAATAAATGGAATAGTTAAATTCTTAGTCAAATAAATTAATTTTTAACGAAAAAAAAACATCTTCAACAAAATAGTTACATTTTCAACCAAAGTGAGTAATTTTCAAATAAAAATTTGGAATATTCAACTGAATTAATTGCATTTTTGACCAAAAAGGTAAGTTTATCAAAATTATACATTTTTAATTAGAACACTTGAATTTACAACAAAATACATGCATTTTCTGCAAAATAATCGAGTTTTGAACTAAAAACAGACAAATTTGGAATTTTTACATTCTCAGTTTAAAAAAATAATTTGTGACTAAACTGATGAATTTTTCACTAAAACTATTAATCATAAACTTGAATAGTTGAATTTTAAACCAAAAAGATGAATTCTAAACTAAAAATATGAATTTTTAAGTTACGTTCTAAAACAAAGTGATGAATTTTTATCTAAAATCATGAATCTTTAACTTGACTAGTCGAATTTTAAACCAAAAAGCTGAATTTTCATCAAGAAAAATTAATTTCCATGAAATAAAATAAAATTTAAACAAAAAATGATAATTTTTCAAACCAAAATTAAATAGTTGAATAATTACATTTTCAGTTTAAAAAACCATTTTCAACAAAACAGTTAAAGTTTTAACTATAATAAATAAGTCAACAATAAAAAAATTAATTTTTAACAAAGATAAAAACGAGTTTCCAACAAAACAGCTTAGTTTTCAACCAAATAGGTGAACTTTCAATTAAAATGATGGACCTTAAAAAAAATAGTTTTTAAGAAAAGGGTTTCACTTTTAACAAAGCAATAACATTTTCATCAAAAAAAGATTAATTTTGAATGAAAAATATAGTATTTGATATTTCAATCAGATTTTTTCAATCAAGATTTTTTTACCAAGAGACAGAAAATATTGCCAACAAACTAATAAATATCCAACAAAATACATGCACTTTCAACGACATACTTGAATTTTCAACTAGAAATGATCAACTTTTAATTAAAAATAGATTAGATACATTTTCAGTAAAAAAATTAATTTCAAACAGAAAAAAGTGAGTTTTCAACCAAATATTTCAATACAGCAATATAAACCTACTCTTAAAAATGAATAATCACAGTTATTGAATTTTATATTGCAATTTAAAAAAAAATTCAGTTCGCTCGCGAAAAAATTCCCTGACTAAAAAAAATCCCTGACATTTCTAGGTACCCCATGTTTTTTTTAAATAACTTACGTTCATTTGTATCCAGTCTTTGTAAGCGCCAATCGCCTTCCGAATTGCTCCGGCGTGCGTGAAGTCCAGTAAAAATGCCTGTCTGTACAATTCATGAATAAAATTCACGTTGTCACGATTACCGTACAAAACCTCTCGCACTAAGGCCACTGCCGATAAGGCACTGTCCTCCTGACCCAGGCTTTCGTGTTGACTCGGGTTCGATTCAGGGGAGAGTAAATTCGAATCGACCGAATTTTGATGGACCGGGACCCGACGCAAGTCCGGCTCGGTGCCTTCATCGTTGGAGGTTGAACTGGAATTAAAAAACAATGGTGATTCCACAGTTGCAATGGAGGGCTTGATCAATTTTCTAGACTTGTCACAAAATCTAAATTTCTCTGACCAATTTCTCTAAGCGATTTTTAATTTTCTCTCACGTTTCAACATTTTTCTTTTAGGTACAAAAACCACCTTACATCTAGGAGATCAATAATGTTATGCAAAAAAAGTTTTGTTTCTAAATATACTTATAACAATTTTAGTGACAATAGTTATACAGAATTTTACAAGTAGTCATCCACAATTTTTGAACAACATAAGTAAAATAAATTATCTTTCAACCAAAAAAGATAAATTTTGAATAAGAATGGGAAAAATTAGTTTTCGACAAAAAAATACCAATTTTCAATAAATTAGTTGAATCTTGAATCAAGAAAGTATAATTTTCATACCAAAAAGAGAAACTATGAAACAAAAGAGTGGAAATTACAGTCAAGAAAAAAAATCTCATCCAAAATGTTGAATCTTCAAGCGGAAAAAATAATTTTTAACAAAAAACTTGAACTTAAATAATTAATATGCAACTAATAAAAGGAATTTTCAACAAAATAGTTCTATGTTCAAACAAATAGTTTACTTTTTAACCAAACAAATAAATCTTCAACTTAAAAATATAAATTTTGAACAAAAAATGAAAGTATTAAATTTTCGGTTAAAAAAGTTAATTTTCAACCAAAAAATAAGAAATTTTCAGCTAATTAGTTGAATTCTCAACTAAAACACTAATCTTTATAACAAAAAGAGGAATTATTCAATGAAAGGGTTGAAATTTCAGTCAATAAAGATTTTTCAGTCCATAAAAAAATCTCATTAAAAATGTTGAATTTTCAAGGCGAAAAAATGAATTTGAAAAAAAACATGAAATTTCAACAGAAAACAGATAATGCAAATAAATTAGATTTGAAATAAATAAGGAACATTTTAAAAACAAAATGGACTAGTTATATTTTATTAGAGAAAAAAAAACAATATTCAACAAACAAAAAAATGCATATTCAACAAAGAAAGTTACTTTTCTAACCAAGGAAACGAATATTTAACTAAAATGTAGAATCTCCAATAACTCAAATTAACTTTTAATCAAAGAGGTGAAATTTCAACCCAAGAGATGAATTTTTTGACAAAAATAAAACAGTTCAATTTTCAATAAGAAAAAAAAATTTCAACAAAAAGTTCAATTTTCAACAGGACAAACAAATTTTCTCAAAAACGATCAATTTTCTACCAAAAAATGGAAGTTAAATTTTTAATTGAATAATAAAATGAATTTTTAACCAAGCAGTTAAATTTGCAACGCAAAGATTAATTTTCTAACTAAAAAAGAATTTTTTTTAACAAAAAATGATTCAGTTTCAAATAGAGAAATGACTTTTCTACAAAAAGAGAGAAGAATTGTCTACAAAAAAGTTGAATTTTCAACCAAACAGATGAATTTTTAACCAAGAAGATTAAATTTCTATAAAAAAGGATGAGTTAAAAAAATGGAATAGTTCAATTTTCAGATTAAAAAATAAATATCAATTTAAACAAACTACTTTTCAACCACAGCAATTAATTTCCAACAAAAAAAGATTAATTTCTAAAAAATGCAGCGACTTTCCACCAAATATATGAACTTTTAAAGCAGTTCTGAACCGAATAGTTAAGTTTTCAAACAATGAAATGAATTTTCAAGCAAAAAGTTGAATTATTCATCAAGAATATTAATATTATATTACAAAATATGAATTTTCAACAAAATAGTTAAATCCTCAACTAAAACACAGATTAATTTTCAAGGAAACATTTGTCATTTTAAACCAAAAATGATACAATGTCTACCAAAATAGATGAGCGTTTAACTGAAAAAGACGAATTTTCAACAAAACAGTTGAATTTTTAACAAGAGAGAATGATTTTTCAAAACAATTTCTGGATTTTCAACAAAACTAATTAAATGAAATTTAACTTCAGTTTAAAAAAATTCCCTAATTCACAGGTTTTTCCTGGAATTCCCTGACTTTCCGTGAATAGTTTTAAATTCCCTGACATTTCTTGACTTTTTGGAATTCCCTAACCTGTAGGAAGCTTGATCTTTAAATATTTTGAAGTCATTTAAATTGTTGTGAAATTTTTGTGCAATCTTTTAAATATTGGAAATCGATTTGGAAAATGATGAAACATCTTCCCTATTTAAACTGTATTTTCATAATAAAGCAAAAAAATTACAACATTGTAAAAATGATAAATTTGTTTATTGTTTTTGTTAAAATTAAGCCTACTAAATGTCATCTACTGAGTTTTCAGTATAAAGTATATTAATAATATCTAATTAACCTTAAAATTAATTACAAAGTACGATAATTATCGAATGGGGATCTACCTAAATCATATACTTATTATACTAGAAACTCCAGTTTTTGCTAGAATTCAGATACATACAAAATTTCACAATTGAACAATTTTTTAACAGTTAGGATTTGCATATTATTGTAGTTTCTTGTATATGATTCTATTTTATTGTTGAAATACATTTCCAGTAGGGTCTCTTGAAATCTTTGAAGCCCTTTCTAAATCTTTTGAAGTCTTTGAAATCTTTTGAAATCTTCGAAATATTCGTGAAACTTTCTGAAATATTTTGAAATCCCTTCTCTTTGTGAAATAATTGAAAACTTTGTGAAGTATTTTAAACCTTTGTGAAATCTTCTGAAATTTTTGGAAGTCTTTTAAAATCTTTGAAATCTTTTAAATTTATTTGGAAATGATGGAATGATCTTCCCTGGTACAAATGTATTTTTATAAGAAAACACAATAAATTTAAATAATGCAGAACGTTAAAATTGTAATTTTTGTGAAAATCTGTAATTATTACTTATAAAATTACGTGGAAGTCTGAATTCTAGAAAAAACAGCAAAGTTAAAAATTGTGCAAAATTAAACAAATAATTCTACTAGAAACCTCCAGTTTTTGCTAAAATTCAGACACTGACAATATTTGACAAGTAATTGCAAATTTGTAGAAACATTGTAATTTCGTTTATTTTTTTATTTTTAAAATACATTTCCAGCAGGTCTGCTTAATGAATATAAAAATTCTAAATAAAAATAAAAAAATAAAAACTTACCTTTGAGAAAGTTGAGCGAAAGGACCTTCTTTTTTCATAACATGGGTGTAGCTTGCAATCCACTTGATAAGAGCCACCTTGCAAAGAACGTAGTTATCATTCTGATTGGTTGGTTTTCGCATCAGCGGCATTTCTATGTTAGGCTTGTAGAGGGAGAAATCGTCACTGAACTCTGGACAAATATGACGAAGATAAGTACCTTTAAATCGCTCCAATAAAAACTGAAAGGATTTGTACTGCCGAGTGTGCTTATCTCTCCATTCTACCTTCACCACCTAAGATTGGAATTAAGTTTAA
>JAWWLR010000166.1:7961966-7976634 GCA_035041075.1 Acraspis erinacei | reverse complement strand
TTAATAATAAAAATCATTAGATTTCAAAGAAGATTCATAATGTTTTAACAATTTTAGGTTACATTCGGGTTTTATATAGAAATTTAATGCTAAAAAGTTACTTACAATTTTAACCAGATTTCTAATGTTTTAACAATTTTTGATTATGTTAGTGTTTGCCGTCGGAAATTGGCATTTTTCATTTTAAAAAATTATATATTTCAATAAAGATTCGCAGCTTTTTAACATTTTTAGATTTAGTTCGTCTTTTGTGTACTAGAAATCAGTATTTTTATATTGAAAACTTATTAGATTTTAACTATTTTTTGTTATTAAAAAGATGACGTTTTTGACCGGAAATTTTTATATAAATTTGAAAGATTTACAATTTTTGAACAATTTAAGGTTATTTTAACCTTTTTTATATTGAAAATCGCCTATTTTAAACAGAAATCATTGAATTTAAAAAAATATTTAAAATTGGAAACAATCTTCTGTTATGTTATGTTAGTAATTTTCGTTGAACATTGGTATTTTTAAATAAACTTTTGATAAAAAATCATTTTATTTCAAAGATTAAACATTATGAAACAATTTTAGGTTATGCTCGTGTTTTTTTACATGGAAATTATTTTAACAAAAGACATTATCTCAGGGCATTTTTTGGCCAGGGAAAGTAGAGCAATCTCAGGAATTTTGAAAAAAAAAGAAGTCAGGGAATTTCTGTAAGAAACATTTGAGTAACTGTCAAGAATAATAAACAAAAAACTTATAAATTTAAATTTAAACATTTTTTATTTCATTTATAAAATATTCTATAATAAGAATGGTGCAAAATTAGAATCCTGGGCTTTAAATATTAATAGCCACGGAAAAAAATCGGTCAAGGAATATCATGGAAAGTCAGGGAATTATAAATTTTTGCGGCTATTCTGATTTAGAAGAAGATTTGATATCCTAAACCATTTTTTGTTATTGTATTTTAGAGTTTATCATCTAAAATTGTTATTAGATTTAAAAGAATATTCACAATATTTAAGCTACAATAGTGTATATTAGCGTTTTTCACCGAAAATATTATCTTAAAGAAAAAATAATTTGAAGGGTCCACGGTCAAAACCTGTTAACTGACATTTTTTCTAAATTGTTTATTTTTTTTTTATTTTCTGGAACATTTTTTATATGCAGTTAATATCCCGTAAATGAAATGGCAAAATTCACTTTAGTTTTAAAAAAATATATTTTCGAAAATCGTGTTTTGGTATCCACAGCATGTGTTCGCGGCACGATTTTCCTTCGCCGTTTAAAATTTCTGAAATGTCAGTTAACAGGTTTAGACCGCATACCCTTCATTTGAATTTAAAAATTACATTTACAATTGTATACAACTTTGGATTATGTTAGTGTTATCCTCGAAAAATAGTACTTTGAACAAATATTTTTATATGTATTTATATTTATATATTAATCTAGGAGCAAGACCCGGACCTAACCATTTTTGGTTGAAAGTTAATTCTATTTTGACTAAGAATTTGATTATTTTGTTCGAAATTAAATTATTCGATTGAAGTCATATTTCTTGGTAGAAAATTCAACTATTTTGTTAAAAAAATTGTCCCGTTGGCATGAAAATTAAGCAATCTGATTAAAAAAAATTTTCTTTCTTGCCTAAAAAATTCTTTTTTAGAAATTCCAACTATTTTGCTGAACACTAAATTTTTGGTTTAAAAATTAATTTCTTTCTATAGAAAATTAATCGTTTTTGGTTTATAATACAATTGTTGGTTTAATGATTCATCTATTTCGATTGAAAATTTAATTAATTTGATGAAAATCCAACTCATTGATTATACATTCTTATTCTGGATTTTAAAATTGAACTGTTTTGTAGCAAGTTCGCCTTTTCGGCATAAAAATTAAACTATTTGGTACAATATCAAACTGTTTTGTTAAAAAAAACTTTGAATAAAATTTAATTCTCTTAAATAAAAACTTAACAACTTCATTGTTTGTCAAAAATTGATCCCTTTCGATTAGAAATTCAACAATTACTTCAAATATTTAGAAACAATAAAAATATAAACTGAAAATTAATAAAAAATAAACTTTGGACTACCATCACATTCATTTCTCGAATTGTTTATTTGGAAATTTGTGTAGTTTGTTGAAAATCCGTCTAGTTAAAATATAATTAATCTTTTTCGTTGAAAATTCAACTATTTGATTAAAAGTTTATGTATTGTGTTGAAAATTCAACTATTTGGTTAAAAGTTGATGTATTGTGTTGAAAATGCAACTATTTGGTTAAAAGTTGATGTATTGTGTTGAAAATTCAACTATTTGGTTAAAAGTTGATGTATTGTGTTGAAAATTTGCCTTTCATAATAAAATATTAGTCTTCTTAGTTGGAAATTCAACTATTTCGTTAAAAGTCTATGTAATTTGTGAGGAATTCAGATTTTTTAGAATTTTTTTGTTAAGAATTCATCTTTATCACTTGAAAATTCAATTACTTGTTTCAAAAGTTGAACTAAATTGTTAATTATAAGAAACAGTAAGATCCCTCCCCCTCAAATCGGCTAACGTTATTTTTGGACGATTCGTAAATAAATTCAAAATTTCAGAATATAAAACTTTACTTATTAGGTAAGTCCGAGACCAAAGAAGAGATTAAATAAAAAATTTCCTTATAATAATTACAGTTAATATTAAATAACCGTACCTGAGTCACCATAAATTCGAGCAAAGCTTCCAAAAATCTAACAGTTTCGTTATCAAGAGGTTTCTCTCCACTCTGAGGTGGTAAAATTGGACCACCATCGACTTGACTGATCGGTCCGTGATTAGAACTTCCATCATGAAATAGACTTTGATTGAGTTGTGTATCATAAAAGTCTCTTTTGTCTTTCTCATCGCAGCTCGTTGTTTTTGTTCGTGAATTTTTTCCGTCTGCTTTTCTCTCTGACTTGAAGGGTGAAGGTTGTCGTGGAGGGAATCCAGGCACTAGGCAAGCAAACATTTGATGGATGTGCTCTGGAGCATTGTCTCCTAGTGCTTGGTACCACAATACGAAGTACCTGGCAAATTATTTACTTTAATTAGTTTTCTGTTCAGAGCACGAACCGGCTCTCCTTGGAAATTAACAGAAAAAATGATAGGAACTTAAAAACAGGGTGGCCGTTTTAATATAGGAAAAAAATTTCCGCTTATTTCACGGTTTACAAAAATGAAAAATTAATTAACATTGCAAATTAAAACAATCAAAGCGGAGCGCCTATGAGTTTTAAACTTTTAAAATGGAAGCTTAACCTTTTTTACGACTAATCCTCTACTTTAACTCATATTAATAAGAACGTTTAAAATAAAAATTGTCCCTCTTCCAATTAAGAAAAAATGAAAAATCGAAATTTCCTCCCTTCCATTTAAGGAACATAAATGGAATATTTTAGACAGAAATAATATTGGGATAGGATTTCAAATTGAATAAAAGCGTTTAATTATGAATCTATTAATTTAAAATCGTCTTGTAAAATCAATTATTGTTCAATTTTTAAAACTCGATATAAGTCTTCAAAACTACATTTTCAACTTCTTTTAATTGAAGATATATGTGCAATGGAAAATTTTGATGTAAAAGAATTTAAATTAACAATTAAACTTAACATTAAAAAAGGTTTAAATCGAGCTTATTTTAAATAGCATTATATTATGCTATTTGAAATTTGTGAAAAAAATCTATTTTCAGAATTCCCAGATTTTTCCCTGACTCATTTTTCATTTTCCATGAACATTATTATTCAAAGACCAGAATCTTAATATCTTGTAACATTTTACCATGGGATCTTTTATAAATGAAGTAAAACAATATCATATTAAAATAAAAAATGCAATTAGAACAAATTTTTTCTACTAAAAAATATGACTTAAACAAAATACTTGAATTTTCAACAAAATAATTAAATTTTCAACCAAAAGAGATGAAGTCTGAGCCAAAAGATCAATTTTCAATCCAAAAGGATAAATTCTCTGGCTATAAAGTTGAATTATTTAGAAAAAAGTTGTGCATTTTTGACGAAAAATTTCATTTTCGATCAATAAAGATGAATTCTCAAGCGAATATGTTATCTTTTAACTAAATAGTTGAATTTTCAACCTATAAACATGATTTTGCATGGGAAAATGTAACAATTTATATTATTTGAAATTAACAAAACAGTTAGATTTTCAACAAATTAGCCAAATTTACAATCAACTAGTTAAATTTTCAACCTACAAAAATAAATTCTAAAAAAAATGTAAAAGTTGACATTTCAACAAAAAAAAGATCAAATTTATCAAAAAAGACGATATTTTAACAAAATAGTAACTTTTTGTTTTCATCGAATTTTCAACCAAGAGTAATTAACTGAAATTATAAATTTTCCAACCACAATGATGAATTTTCAAACCAAAAACACGAATTACCAACCAAAAATGAAAAGGTTAGATTTCCAGTTTACAAAAATTAATTTTTATACTAAACAAAATAAAAATAATTTTCAACAAAAAAGTTAAAATTTCGATGAAAGGAATAAGCCTTAAATAAAATAAAATGATTTTGTGACAAAGCAGTTTAACTTTTACACAAATAGTTCATTTTTACATAAAAAAATTGTAAAAATAAAATGTAGAATCTGCAACTAGAATACGTAAATTTTCAATTCAAAAGATTAATACAAAAAAACGAATTTACAATAAAAGACAAATTTTCAAAAAAATGATGAATCCTCATTATAAGAACAATTTTTCAACAAACAGTTCAACCTTCAACAAAGCAGTTGAATTTTCAACAAAAAAAGGAGAATTTTAAACAAATAATGTAATTTAAAAAGATTTTAAAATAAAAAAACAGTTGAATTCAACTGAAAGAGACGAATTTTAGATAAAATAGTTTAATCGGCATCACAAAAAAAATAATTTTTAACTAAAAAGTTGCAGTTTTTATTTTTAACAAAATTGTTGAATTTTCAATAAATCAAATAATACCATATAATAATATAAAATATCAAATAAATTACGGAAAAAATATTATATCAGGATGGTCACTAAAACGTTATTTTTAAAATTCTCTAATTTTCTCCGGGCCAATTTATATAATATAATCTTTTATAAACAGAATGAAACAATTAAAACAATATAATACATTTAAAAAAATATATTATCATTGAGATTTATTATAAATACTCTGAGTTTTAAAATATTTTTTTTTAAATGCCTTACTTTCCCTGATCAATAAAATTTCCTGAATTCCAGGTTTCTCCTGACCTACAGCCACCCTTTATATTCAGTGATCATATAGATTTTTCTTCTAAATATTTGTAAAATTCCTGGTCGAACAAATAAGTTCACTGTCATTTCCCGATTCTTCCCGATCTTTACAAATTCCCGGTTACCCTGCCCAGTGGTCACAATGAAAAAATACCTTATAGCCTGTCTGCGAAGTTTCCAACTGTTGCCTGGGTGCAACAATTTGTGCAAAATCCGCGCTAGACTGTGACACTGCCATCTTCTGTTCAGCAGCTCTGGGAGAAGAGTCAAAACTTTTTCCAGAAGCTGCAGAACTTGTTCTAACTCTTCTCTGTGTGCCTTGTGTACTGCAAATTACGAAAAAGTTTTATTTGAAAGTTTACTATCAATTTCATCAGAAATTAAAGCAAATTCAATTTTATAACTGTAAGTTATAAATGACGCTGATGCTTATAGATTTAAGTTAAGAAAGAAAGACAATTTAATATTGCAATAAAAATTACACACTATACAAGCTTAAGGAAGGAATTAAAGAGCAAGATTGTTTTTACTTACCAAGATGGAAGGAAAGTTCTGTCAGCAAAGAGTGACGAGAAAGAGCATAAAAAGAAAATATTAGTAAACAGGTTCTGGTTATTATTTTGTGTGGATGAAGGCCCTTTTAATCCAAAAAACCGATTTTTTCACCTCTCGTTAACAATTTTTGAAGCGTTTATTAGTGTTCAATATTAGTTTCTTACAGTGATGGGCAAGTTACTTTTTAAAAGGAACCAGTAAACGTTACCGTTTAAAAATGTAACTTTTCCCTTAGTTACTTTTGTTTTTTAGAAATATATATAAAATATATAATTAACGCTGATTTTTATCTGTATTTGGGGATGCCACGTAATGATTTAAGTCAATGTTTTTTTTATAAAATCACTTTTTAGTCACTTTTTAAATAAAAAGATCACTGCAGTCGTTCTTGCAATAAATTAAAACATAGAACCCAATGTTTTCTGAATTTTTTAATTCCCTTGAATTCTTTTGTATTTACCCTGAATTCTTTTAAATTCCCTTGAAATCCACTGAATTCAATGGAACTTTTTTGGACTAAATTAGGGTTTATTTCACCTTGAAGGCTTTTAAATTCATCTTGAATTATTAAGGATTTTATCAGATTTTTATTCACTGATTCTATTTACTCTCTTTTATCTGATTTCAATGGGGGAGGTTTTTTTTTTACAAATTTTGTTCTATTTACTTAAATTACTTTTATGTAATGTACCTTGACTTCGACTGAATTTCATGGAATTCTCTTTAATCCCCTTTAATTCTTCTTATTTTACTCCGATTTCAATGGAATATGTCGTATTTTCTCAATTTAGTTACATTCATTTGGAATTCGCCCTGAGTTCATATTAATCTATCCTGAATTCTTTTAAATTCTTAGGAATTCTCTTTATATTATTTAATTCACTTGAATTCTTCTAAATTCACTCAATTCTACTCGATGAGACTTTTTTTCCAGTTGCAATGCCAGCACTAATGTTTAGTTCTCCCTGAATTATTTTAAACTTAAATTGAGTTCTTCTGTATATCATCAAATTATTTTTGCACTTTTCTTAATTTAATACAAATTTAATGAATTCTATGATTTTTTAAACATATTTTTGAACTGATTTCAATTGTACTTGATTTTTTATAGGTCACCTTGAATTTATACGAATTTTTTTGCATTTTCCACTTTTTCTTTAAACTTTTCTAAATTGCAACCCATTTTATTCAAGTCGACGGAAATTTTGTTATTTAAATTTTTTTCAATTATATTCTTTCAAATTCTATGAAAAAAATTAATAGTGTCAAGATTATGTCATAAAATTTTTCAAGTATTAAACATGAACTTTAATTTTGATTTAAAATGTTTTTTTAGTCTATAAATTATTAAAAATTGAATTTTTTGTTGATGATTCTTGAAAATTCGTCTGTTTGGCTTGAAAATTCAACAATTTGATTAAATGCTTTTCCTTTTCATGACCAACGAAAAAGGTTTGTATTTGAAATTCAACTATTTTCTTGAACATTCATCACTTTAGTTTAAAAATTCATGTCCTTCTGTAGAAATTTCACATTTTTCGGTTAAATTGCAAGTGTCTGGTTAAACATCAATATGGTTTTTTTCGGATTTAAAATTCAACTGCGTTGAAGAAAATTTGCAGGTTCGGTTAAAAAATCAACAGTTTGATAGATAATTAAACTATTTGCTGAAAAATGTATGTACTTTGTTGGAAATTCGTCTTCTTTGGCAGAAAATAATTTTTTGGTTGAAAGTCCGTTTCTGCTAGTTAAATCCACATGTTTTTTATTTTTAATTAAACCTTTTTTTTAAACACCAACTATTACATTCTTTGTTGAAAATTCATTTTTTATGTGTTCAAAATTCAACTACTTGGTTGAAAGTTAAATTACTTTCTTAAAAGTACATATTTTCTTTGAAGATTCATAATTTTAATTGAAAATTCGATTTTTTCCGGTTAGAAGTTAATTTTTTCTTGAAAATTCAATTGATTGGCTGTCAATAAACTTGATTGTTGTTACTTATGCTCGGGTTGAAAATTTAACTGTTTTATAGAAAAATCGTCTTTTTGGATTAAAAATGCAAGAATTCGGTATAAAATGGAACTATTTGGTGAAAAATTAAACTGTTTTGTAGAAATTTCACTCCTTTATTGAAAAATCTTAGAAAAGGAAAAATATAAACTAAAAATTAATCAAATAAAAATAAAAATAAACTATTTCCTTGAAAATGTATTTAATTTGTTAAAAATTCATCTTTTTGGTAAAAAATTAATGTCCTTGGTAGAAAATTCAACTATTTGGTTCAAGATTTATTTTTGACTGCAAAATCTTTCTTGGATGAAAATTCGTCTGTTTGATTCGATAATAGCGTCTTTAGTCTCATATTTTTCAAAATACAACATAGTATCGCCGCTTAAAAAAAAGTGCCAAATAGTCTCATGAGTCCGAGACCTGAAAGAAACTAAAAAAGGAACGATCTTTATAATGACTGTTACTGAAAAAAATGTAACTAGTTACCAATTCGTTAATTATTTACAAAAGTAACTTCGTTGCCAAAAAAATAAACTAATTACAGTCATTAATTAAAAGAAACTAGTAACTTCCCATCACAGGTGTCTTAATTAATACCAAATGTATTTTTTATTATACGGGTATTAATTTAATTAACCAGGCATAAATTGTTAAAGAAAGCTGAAGAAATGAGAACTGAGTTAGAAAAGCAAGCTAGTAGGATTAGTATTTACAAAAATTATTACACCATCATTTCACAAGAGAATTTTTCATATTGTCATACCACGTTGACGTAGATTTGCTTCTGCTGACACAAAACAGTCGTAGAGAATGAAGTAAACATGGCTGAAGTTTCCTTCAAAGAACCCTTTCGCTTCATCTGTGTCTACATTGTCTGAAAAAAATTAAATCATCAAATTAAATTATTTTTGCAGACATTTTTTTAAACAAAGGATATTTTTTTCTTAAGATGTCAGAGAAAATTGAAATTAATTTGAAGAAAATATTTTTAAATATTTTAAAGCATTTCGAACTTTGCAGGATCATAAAAGGTTAGAACAAAAACGAGTGAGTTTAAGAGATATTTTAAACTTTTGAAAAGATACAAAAATAATATTAAAATTTTTAAAAAAATTTTAATTGGTAACAAAATGTAGATTTTAGAAGATTTCGAAAAAAATAGAAGGTTTTTAAGAATTTTGGAAGTTTTCATGAAAATATAAAAATGTTCTTTCAATTTCTGAACAAATTATCTATATTTTATTTTAAGAGAATATTGAAAATAATTAGAAATCATTTTAAAAGATTTCCAAAATTGCCAAAAAATAATCTAGAAGATTTTATAGCTTTTATGGTTATTTAAAATAACTTAGACAAAATTTCTTAAAGGTTCCTGAAAATAATTTAAGTCATTCTTTATTTCGAAGAATTCATTTTAAGGGAAATTTTAAAAAGATTTAAAAACATTACAAAATATTTCCAAAATTGCCAAAACTAATCTGGAAGATTTTAAGACAATTTTAGGAAATAGTTGGAGTTAGTTTAAAAGTTATTTAGTAATTTTAAAAGTTTTGAAGAGATTGAAAATATTTCTAAACTTTGAAACATTCTATAAAATTTATAAAATTGTTTTCCATGCGTCCAAAAATCGTAAATGACTTTTAAGATGTTTTAAAATTATCCTAGAATGTGGTAAAGTTGATCAATTTTCTAGATACTTTTTCGACATATCTTGAATATTCAAAAATCTGTTTGAACTTTTTCGAGAAAGCTAGGAAAATCATATTTATATAAACTTAAAATAAATAAGCAAAGAAAATTAAAACATACATATTTATTCGAAATTTTTATTTTGTATTGTTATTTTTTCCTTCAAATTATAATTTGCCTACAATTTTTTTCTTTCTAGAGTGAAAATAATTTTTTGGTTCTTGTATTTTTTGGATGAAGTCAACTGATTTTGATTTTAAAAAAAGCTTTTTAGATTTAAATGTCTACTTTCTTTGAAAATTCAACTATTTCGTTGAAGATTAACTTTTTTGATGAAATTTTGATTTCACATATCTGAAATTTTCAAAAATATTTTTGAATTTTATTGAAAATCTTAGGAAATTTATTCGCAATTTTTATTTTGTATAATATTTCTAATGATTTTCATTCATGAATATTTTTTATAAATGTATTATTCCGAGATGAAACTTGTTGATATTATGTGAAATCAAAAACAGATGCGAAAGCATTTAAATTAAATGGCGTAATATTAGTTGCAGATGGAGGTCAAAAACAGCTCCGGACACTCGTGTGGTCTGGTGATTAGATATTCTTGTAATATTATACGAACCATGTTTTTCAGCGAATAAAATTTGAGGAATTTAATTGAATTATTTATGGCCATTAAATAATTTATTTAAAAAAATGTTGTTGGAAATCCATTCACGGCGACATAAAAAAACCAGAAAAAATAAGATCTGTTAAATCATTTTAAACTGCTAATCCTAAAAACGTGAATAATTTTTTGAGACCTTTACCATTTTTCCGATTTAAACTTGAAAAATTAATGTTTAATTGAAAATACTCAAAACTAAAAAGGACACAATTTAAATTTAATTACTCTAGTGACTCGAAAAATAAATTGAAAGAATCACTGACTAAGCATTCTAATGTTAATAATTGAAAAAAATTGGCATTTACTCTTTAAAAGGATTACAATCCTTCTATGATCACAAATGGCAAATAACAATTCAATTTGTCCGAAATAGAAACAGTTAAGATCCATAAAATATTTAAAGTAGTCATCTTCTCAAATTATTAAATTCAGCAGAATTTTAATCTTAAAACATTTTTAACAAAGAATCTTTTATGAAGGGAATACAAAAATATCAAATTAAATGGTTAAATTTAAAAAGTATGACTTTTTAACAAAATAAATAAATTTTCAACAAAATAGTTTATATTTTAACAAAACTATTACATTTTCAACCTACAAATATGAATTTTCTATCCATATGGACTAATGTTTAAAAAAACAGTCGAATTTGTAACCAAAATAGATGACTTTTTAACAAAATACCTACATTTTCAACCAAATAATTAAATTTTCAAGGAAATCGTTCAATTTTTAAACAAATACTGGAATTGTCTATCTGGGAAAATGAATTTTTAAACAAATATATAAATTTTCAAAGAAAAAAGATTAAATTTCAACCAAAATCAGTTAAATTCTCGACGAAAAATATAATAGTTGATATTTACACAAAACACTAATTTTCAACAATATACTTAAATTTTGAACCAATGAGTGGATTTTTCAACGACATGCATTAATTTTGAAACCAACAGATTCATTTTCAAATGAAGAGATAGATTTCTAACTAAAAATGGAAAAGTTAAATTTTCAGTAAAAGAAGATAATTTTCAACAAAGTAGTGCACTTTTAACAGCAATAAAAAACTTTTTAAATCAAAAAAAGAATTTTATACGAAATGGTACAATTTTCCATACGCAAATATTAACTTTCTACCAAAAAGACGAATTTTTTTTAAAAACCGTTCATTTTTCAACGAAACAGAGGAATTTGCAACTAAAATTATTAATCTTCAAACCAAAACAAAAAGATAAACTTGTAAAAAATGTTTTCAACTTACAACCATGTCATTGAATTTTTAACCAAAAACGATGAATTCTCAACAAATAATGTAATAGTAGATATTTCAACCAAAAAAATATTCTAATTTTAAACAAAAAACAGTTAAATTTAACTAAAAAAGAAGATTTCTCAAACAAAATTGTTAAATCCTCAATCAAAACAGATTTATTTTCCGGCAAAAAAAATATTTCAGTTAAATTTTTAAAACCGAAATATGAATATTCAACAAAGAAATTAATGTTCTACAAAAACAGTTGGATTTCCAATCCAAAAAGAGAGATTTTCAACAAAACAGTTAATTTTTCATAGAAAAAGTATGACATAACAAAGTTCTTGATTTTTTAATCAAATAATAAAATTTAAAACTAAAAATATAAACATCAGGACGAAGTAACTGCAAGCAAATATTATTACCTGACCATTAATATTCAAAGAACAGACTTTTCATCTTGTAAGATTTTTAACATACAATCTCCTATAAACGAAATAAAACAATTTCAAATTTTTATTTGAAAATTTCAAATTTATTATAGACTTTTCAATAAAAAGACAAATTTTTAATAAAAAAGGACGAATTTTCTAAACAAAATGACGAATTTTCAACCAAAAACAGTTGCATTTTCTACCAAATAGTTCAATTTTGGTTTGCCTATTTGGTTAAAAATTAATGAGAATCGTTAAAAATTAATCTTTTTTAGTTAAAAATTCAACAACTTGATTTTAAAATCATTTACTTATTTGCATTTAAAAAACAAAATTTCTTTGAAAATTCAACTATTTGGTTCAAAATTTATATTTTCGTTGAATATTCGTCTTTTTTGACAGAAAAATAAAATTTTTGTTGTTGAAACTGCAGCTATTTAGTTGAAAAGTAATCCGTACTGTAATCAAGTACTTGGGTCAAAGAGGAAATTTTTTTTTCACTAATGTGTTTAAAGTAGGAAGTTTTGAAATATAATTACAGTATATCCCTAATTATACTAATTATAACCATCAAATAATTAAATAAATTAATAATTAAAACAAATCAGTATAAATCCAGTTCTTTTAAAGCTATTATTAAAAATTAAAAATAAATATTTAATTTTATATTACAATGTTTTAAAAAATTGCGCGTTCTCGTAAAAATTCAGACATAAAAAAAATCCCTGAAAATTCCAGGTGAATGGACAGCTGTATAGGCAATTTTCACATGAAAATGAAGGACATTTAAAAATGGAGGATTTGAGAATTAAAGGGAATCAAAAACATTCAACATTACGGAATACTTAAAAGTGTATTATTTCAGCAAAAAATAAAGTATTTTCAACCATAATTTATATCTTTGAATTAGTTAAGTCAAAGGAAACGATGCAATAAGGTCACTCGAGATTAGCAAAATAGGCTTCAAAGGATAAAATAAACATACTTTAAGAAAATTAGCATTTTATCTCAGACTCGATAAAACTCGTTAATTGACAAATTATCGTTCAATTGCTAACAAATATTAATATTTATAGCAGATTTTTTAACCTTGTCAGACCTGTCATTTGCAAGAAAGACGGAAAAACAAAGAGAAACCATAAAACGACGGAAGTAAACATTGACATCTTCCGAAATAATTGAGATATAAAATTTTCGCATCAGCAAAAAATGACTCAGGAATTCCGCATGCTTGGTAGATTCTCATTTCTCAGAGATTCAGGTTTGTGATTACGTGGGAAGTAAACGCTGAAGAGAACATTTTTGTCCCTACCCCGGAACCCCCTTGTCCATGTTCTTAAGGTTAGAGGAACTGCGGATGACAGATTGAAAGATAACAAATTCTTTCGACACCGAATAAAAAAATGACATTTCTAGAGAGCTCTGTCTTACCTAAAACGATTTTTAGATGCTTGAATCTCGTGGCACTGTCTTTTTTAACGTCCTGGATCTTGTGCGTTGACTTTTTGACGTCTACGTGAAGTTTTTTGCTGAACATGGTTCAATGCGTGCCGCGACCGGCCGCCAGAATAAAAACTTGCATCGAGCGCGCAGCAAGTGGTCCACATGGATTACAGACACTTAATCACTCTTATCACAATTCGCAATTAAAAAACAACCCGCTGTTACTGTTTAGCGTCAAATGTCGCGATCCACACACTCTTCAGATCGGATGTACGTGGCAGCCATCTTGCCATGCTCTACACTGACAGTTTTACCAACCTCTTGGTTTTAGAATGATTAGAATTGGTCGTCTTCGGTCTAAAAAATAGTTGGGGTTTATTTTATTGTAGTATGGAAGTAAAAATAACTTTTCTTGCAAATCCCGAATCTAGTGCGGAAAAGAATAGGTTATTGAGTTGTATAAATGATATTGAAATTTTGAAATTCGCGCTTTGAAGAATACGACCGCGCATGCGCATCTATCTTTGAGGTTAGTTAATTATCATAATAATGTATATTGTTGAGTATATTCGTTAAATTAAAGTTTTAGTATCCATTAAATTTAGTTTAATTCTTAAATTCGATTTATATCTGTTTTTTCATTTTGATCTTTGCCTTCTTAGGGATTTTATCAATAATTAAATGGTCGAATAGATGCTAGTTTGACTAGTTGAGCAGTGTTTTGTTTTGGTCACGGGTTTTGATCAGTTTCAGCGTTTCAGTCAGTTTCAGTTTATGCTTGTTGATTTCTAAAGAGGTGTTTCTTTTTGGAGTAGCATGGAAATAATCTCGTATTTGCGAATGGAATCATTATAAGTTTTAGGGTAATGAAATTTCAAATTTTAAAGTTAGTATTAAATATTATTTCCTGACCTAATTTTCTTATTTCTCTGGGTTTAAACCATTTATTTTCGTTTATTTGCAAAGTGAAGTTTTTTATTTTTGAGTAATATGAAGGTATTTGATAGTCAAACAATTATAAATTCTACTGTAAAGCAAGTAATTACGATTTTTTAATTTTAATTTATGAATTTCAAATAATTTTTAAACCTCATTTTCCTTTTTTGATCGCTTTTTGTCGTTTTGATTATGATTGATAAAACTTCAGAAAATAGTTGCATTGATGCATTTCTTTACCAGTAATAAGTATTCTACTTGTAATCAATTAATTTCTGGCATTTCCATATATTTATTATTTTATATTTTTTTGTTAAATTGCAGAAAATTTAGGTTGCGTAAAAAAAACGACGTCACGCTACCGTCGGGGGGGGGGGGGGGGGGGCG
>JAWWLR010000166.1:7941996-7955427 GCA_035041075.1 Acraspis erinacei | reverse complement strand
ATTGGGAAATGTTGGGAGGGTCAGTATGGGAATTAGGGTTACGTGAAAGAGGGGAAGTAGGGAAAGGGATTAGAAACCCTTCTTTGTTTTTACTTTTACTAATTTTAAAAAACAATACTACAAATTTTCCTTTTTTTCTGGTAAATAGTGATATTTTTTATGAAATAAATAAAAATATGTAATTCAGATGATTTTCTTAACCATTCATATACTATTCTTATTTACTATCCCAGAAAAAGCTAACAATATTTTTAACAAATAAATCCAATAGCAAATCCATAATTTTATAATTTTATAATATTTGAAATTACTACTAACCCCCCAAAATTATTAAAATTTTCTAAGTTAAGCGGGCTTTGCACTATTTACTAAACACACCCTTAGATTTAGTCATCTATTTTTGTAGATTTGACGACAGATCAGACAGGAAGTAAAACTATCTAAAACCTTTATTAAATAATTTAAATCTTCTAAATTGTTGTTAAAAATATAATGTTATTATATTAAATAGCACTATTTACTCAAATAACCCATAAACAAATTCTGCACGCTTAATTGTCTAATTATAAAATTAAAATGTATTCTTATATTGAAAGTTTTATGAAATATAATAATAATCATGAACTGAAGTTAATTTGGGATTTTATATCTTCTTAAACGGCAAATATTCTGGGATTCTGAGCATTCTGTGTCCTGGTGTTTACCAAAAATTACCTAATTGTATGATTTTTTATGCTTATAGTTTAAAATCATTAAATTTCTCAGATCTTTTTAAAATGGGGCTATCTTGAAGATTCTTCCATTCTTAATGTGCATAGTTTAGATAAATGTGCTTTTGAATGTGTTTTTTTGTTGTTGTTGGAATAGCTTAATTTTGAAGATTTACAAATTAATCCCATCAATTTTTTAAATGTGTAAATTAAAATTCATAAATTTGGATGATTTGAAGTTCAAAATTCAAGAGTTTTCAATTCTAATTCTTCGAAATTGAAGAATTTTTTAATGTAAATCATTAGGATTACAGAATTTTAAATTGTGAATTTACGTTTGCGATTTACAATTCTAAGTTCTAAAACTATGAAAAGTTACAATTGAAGATTCTTGAATTTTTAAAATAGAGAATTGAAAGTTATCCAGTTTTTATGTTTTTTATTTTGGAGATATATAATGTTGAAAGATTGTTTGGGAGTAGTTGCATTCTTAAGATTTAACATTTTTTATTTTTGAAAATAGTGAATTGAAAATGATCTAATTTTCATGATTTTTATTCGAGAAGTATATAATTTTGAACGTTTTTTTTTAAGTTTAATGTTGAAAATTTACAGTGGATAATTCTTTAATTATATAGATTCGCTATTTAACATTCGTCAATTTCTATATTTACAATTAAGGATGTGTTAATTTGGAATTTTTATAGTTCAAAATTAGGTAATTTTCAAATTAAAAAAAATACGTAGTTCAATTTTGAAGATTTACAGCTTTCATTGCTTTCATCATTTACAGTTTTTAATTACAGAATTCATCGATTTTTAAGATTCGAAATAAAGATTCTTCAATTTTAGGCATGTATAAATCCAAATTCTTAAATTTGAATAATTTTAAAGATCAAAAGTCAAAAAAATATTCTAAATCTTCCAAATGGAAGAAATTTAAAATGTATATCACCAGAATTACAGAATGTAAATAATAAAGCTAAAAATTAACACAATTTTTAATTATGTATTGTCAAAATTGAAAATTATTTAATTTTTAAGATTTTTATTTTAACTATAAGTAATTTTGAACGTTTTGTTTTGGAATATTTCAATTTTGAAGGCTTATAATAAAAAAATTTCATTTTTAACGATGCGAAATATAAAATTTTACCATTTTTAATATTCGCAATTGAAAATTAATTCATTTTAAATATTGATAGTTAAAAATGCTGCTATTTTGAACACTTTTTGAATTCTGAAGGTTTTGTAATAATTCAATTTTACGAAAAAAATTTGAAAGAAGCTAATTTTTTTTAAACCCACTGATTTTACGTATTTTTCATTAGGACGCGTAATTTTTTTTTATTTCCTAGAAAAGGGATTCGGCTTGAGTGGAAGAAGAGATGTGGCCCGAAGCCTCTGAAAAAGGGGCTCGGCGTGAGTGGGGAAACGTTTTTCGTACCCATCCCCTCATGGGCAAGGTGGGAAACTGATTTTAAGTATTTTTTTTACTAGAATGCTTGATATTTTTTGCGGTCTATGAAAAGGGTTCCAAAAAATCGGGGCCCATTCGAGCTTTTATGTATTTTTACCTTTAAAGAATATCTAATGAACTTTCTAGCATTATTTAAAGAAAATCTTATACTACTTTGCTTCACCTGTAAAATAGATCGATTGGATTTAGCACTGTTTAGCTTTCCCCGCTTCGATTATTTCTGAAGGTAAGAAAATGATCTCTAAACTTATTAAATTCCAGAGACGAAAGTTTAATTTTATCCGATATGGTCGATCAGTCCTACGAAGAAGTCGAAGCAGACCTGAAGGATTTCGAAAGACGTCTGAAAAATAAAAAACCCAATTAAATCGACATTTCCAAGAATAAAATGATATTCCTTGAACTCGGAAACTCTTTTTATTCTGAGAAATAAAGAAAACAGAAAAATCGTTGAAGCGAAATTCCCTCCGGCGATTAAATGGCCCATTGATGAATCGAAGAATTGATGTCTCGATCGTTGAATTGAATAATGATTGCAAGGTTTGAAGCCTTGATTGTTATAAATTCGAAGTAGGCAGAGGCGGAGACCTGATGTAGGTACCCGCCTTGTCGTTCCGATGGTACATCGTACATGGTACATAGCTATGGGCACGAACTTGGTATCAAATTTCCACAATCTAGGAGACTGAGTAGTCTGCCCTGATTCTCGATCAAGTATCGGCAAGGTGGCTCAGCTCTCGGACCCATGAATGGAACCGGTGGTCCCAAAGTCGATCGCCGCACGACATCTGGCCTCGTCTTAGCTGTTCACGCATGCGTACATGCACACCAAATGGTCAATGGACCCGCTTTTTTCATATTATCGAAAAATAAGTCAGGCAAGGATAACAACCAAAAAGTTTCAGATATTAGGTTTCGTATAGTTTTATAATTAGGGTCTCTCCAAGTCTCCTAAGAACGTTCTTTTCCCTGCCAGAAATTCCTCATTCGGGGTAAATTTAACCGCAAAGAATTGTAATTTTCAGATACAGTCCGTAGAAATTTACTCATTGGAAAATCTATTACTAAAATTTCTTTAAATATTAAGTTAAAAACAAAACAATAATTGAAGGGTGGCCGTGTAGAACTAGATTACCAAGAAAACGGGAACTTTTCAGGAGAGCGGAAAAAATTCTGTAAAATCGAAATCACTATTTAAAGATAAGATAGAAGTCCACTTCTGAGATGACGTATTTCTGATTTGATTGCAATAACAAAAGTTATCTTCAGATTAAATAAACAATAAAAACTTACTTCCGAGATATTAAGTTTCTGAATGAGGATAATAAAGTTTTGATATAAAAAAGGAATCAATTTTGATTAAATCGTCCAAGTAATTTGAGGTTACTATTTCAAAGGTTTTGAAAGCTCGAGAAAATAAAAATTTAATGTGACAGTATCGCACTGACACATACGATTATTCAATTAAAGAACTATGAAGAGGAGAAAAAAATTATTACTACGCTAAAATACTACGCTAAGATTTTAAATAAAATTTAAACGACATTTTTTTATTACACTGGGACTCCGGTTTGCCATGCCCGAAGCCCCCGGTAAACTGGAGTCTCAGTGTAGTGTGTTAAAAAAAGAGAATTCGAACAAATCTTTTTATCACTATGTGTATTTAATTTTTAAAGAATTTTTATGCAATAAACCGCCTTTCGAACAAATTTTAGTTATCATTTAATTTGAAGGGTGGCGGTTAAAAACAAGATGACCAAAAAAATCGGAATTTTTGTCAAGAGGGAGGAAATATTCTGTAAAATCGAAATCACTATTTAAAGATCAAACAAAAGTCTCCTTCCGAGGTGAAGTGTTTCTGAATTGAGTTAAAAAATTTTTATTAAAATAAATAATCTAGGTTTGAGGAAATAGATGTGCAAGACGACAATCTCAAAGTTACACTATAACTTAAAAATGCAACATTCTTGGCTGCGGGTTGAGATAAAAAACACTATTCTTAGTTTAAGAAAATATAAAAACATGCTGTATAGATAATTATTTTCGGTCGAGGGATAAATAAAACTTGATGTCAAAAGTTGAGTCAATTCCGAAAAATTTACCGAGAATGTTGAGAGATAAATTTCATAGGTTTTCAAACCCGACTTTTAATAGCGAATAAAAATCAAATTTTTAATTTATTGCACAAATAGAGACTTTTGGTCTTGAAATGTAAAAATTTTATTTGTGAAAATCCTAAAAAGTAAGAAAATATATATTTTTTATTTACTGTGTATTTGAATTTTAAGGAATTTTTATGCAATAAACCCATTTTCATTAAAAAGTTTGGTTAATACTATCTTCAATTTCGAGTTAAAAGAATTTCAAATTGAAAAGAACATATTGGATGATTTTGAATTTAAAATATTTCAAAACAAGCAATTTTTAATTAGGTAAAATTTTTAAAGAGGACAATATTTCGATAAGATGGAAAAGGAATTGAACTTGTACCATTTGAAAATAAATTATCTAAAATTGAAAATTTTTATATCAGAAGCTCTCAAAAGTGATAAATTTTATATTAAAATTTTGAAAACTAGATCATTTCATTGTAAAGTAGTAGAAGTTGTATAATTTCTAATTCAAAGCCTTCAAAATTAATAATTTTCAATTCAGAGCGATTAAAGTTTTACATTTTGAAAAAACTAAATTGAATATTTAAGAGTCAGAACATCTCAAATTCTAGAGTTTTACATTGTTATTATTTAAGAAAATTATTATTTAACATTAAAATTGATTAGAATTTTTCTAAGATCAGAAAGTAAATTCACCGTTATCTTGACTCGTCAAAATGAAAAATTGTTTAATTATAAACTTTTAAAATTCAATTATTCTAAAAACATGTTCAAAATAAAAAGATGTTTTAAGTGGGAACAATTTAAAAAGAATACATATTTATTAGGGAACGTTTAAAATGAAACGAATGCGAACTTTATTTATAATTGAAAAATGTTTAGTCACCAAGGATTGTGATATTAAAACTTTTTTTTACTCAAACCCGTAAAAATTTCAATTATTTTAAGTAAATATAAGTCTGTTGAAAATGAATATTTTTCAAATTTTTGATTAAGCTTTTCTAAATTAAACCATTTCTCTTTTAATTAACAAATTATTAGAACTTATGAAAGGGAAGAAAAATGTAAAATTTAGCGCTCAACGTGAAAATTCGGTCTTAATTTTTTATTGTATTGAATTTATTATTGAGGCATTTAATTAAAAATTGTTTATTTACAAATCACTTAAACTCAAAAATGTGTGACTATCAAGTATTTAAATTCGATACTCCACGATGTCGATGAATTTGTAAAACCAGACAATTTTTTACGTTAAAAAATTACATCGAACAATTTAGAATATTTGAGTGCTCTTAAAAGAGGTGAAATAGGGTGAGCTTTCACAAAAATAGGTGAATAATAGGGGAATAAATTCTTTTAAATAGCACATTAAATTGAATATAAAATAAGCATTTTTAATAGTTGCACTTTCAACCAAACAGTAAAATTCCAAGCAAAGAAGATGATTTTTTTATAAGACAGAATTTACAAGACAAAAGTTCTTCCAAACCAAAAAAGATGACTTGTCTAAAGTAAATCATAAATTTTTGATCCACAGGGGCGAATTATCAATCAATGAACCCTGCAAAAAGTATCACGCAACAAAATATAATCCGTACTTCAATTGTAATACATATTTCCCTACATAAACAAATAGATTCTTTTAGTCTCAATTATAATTAATTAATTAATATTGTTATTATTATCTGTTATTATGTATTTTTCATTTTTTTAAATTACATAATTTAAAATCTTGATGAAGAATACACCTCTAGCAGGAATCGGACTTGGGTCCGTTGAGTGCAAAATGGACCCTAAATGCCAAAGAAATTAATTCTTCAAATTGTGGATACATTAATAGGTCTCCGAGATACCTTTCATTCGAAATTTCAGTCAAAAATCCCCTGATTACGAATAGCTTGTTCATTTTTTTTGAAATACTCCTCAGTTTTTTCTTCCACAATTTTTTTACTCAATTTCATTCATTGTTAGCAAAAGAAAATGATAAAATCGTTCTAAGTATCTCTGAGCAAAAATAAAACTATTTCGCCAGCATCAGTTTTTTTGTAGGATAAACCGTTTGCAATTTACAGCGTTATAAAAAAATCCTATTTTAACAACATCGATATATTTGCACAGTTGTACCATACCATTTATTACTAAAAAATATCTATATGATCTATATCGAGCTAGATCTCTTGTAAGCAAAAAGAAATCTTCTAATCAAATGAAAACTTTATTTTTGTGAATTTTTGGCGCTAATTATAACTTTTGCGGTTTTTTAAATACAAATTACTTCTAATACATAAAATACTACTGTTTACTCATACCTAAACATTTAATTAATTTTTGCAAACAATGTATTATTGTTTTTAACAATTTTCTCTTAAAATAAAGTTAGAAAGTCGTGATTTTTTCGGAATTTTTAACTTTGTACTCAGATCAAAACATAATAAATCTAGATTAAATAAATAATGCTAGAAACTTGCAGGTTTTTGTAACATTTTCCACATTGTGCCCACTTTTTAATTAGAGTAAGGCAAGAATTAAGTTAAACAAAATAATTTTTCAAACAATTTATTATTAATTTTCAGAATATTCTCTTTAAATAATGCTAGAAAGTGGCCGTTTTGTCTGACATTTTGAAAATTTTCTTCACTTCTTACTTAGTGTGCTAAAAATTAGTTTAATTTTTCAAACAATTTATTATTATTTATTTATATCTGTTCTTATTTAATTGCTAGAAACCTGCGATTTTTTCTAAAAACATTGCTTTGCTTTGGCTTTTTAGATATAAACAAATAATAAATGAACAATAAAAAGAATTTTTTAAAAATAATCTTTCTTTTTTTATGAATATTTTTTTTTGGAAATAAAACAGATGTTTTAAAAATTCTTTAAATTATCTATATGTATCATATTAAATATAAATTTTCTTTGACGTAGTTACTCAGAGACTTTTTGTTTAAATTAATAATTATAATAATACTTATTATTTTTTCCTAACTGAAAAGGAAAATAAAAGCTAAAAATGTCAGATAAACCAACAAAAAAGGTATTATAATTATTATATTTAGCATTCATAATTATCTCACGTAAAAAAGTGGACAAAAAGTAAAAAATTTCAGAAATTTTCAGCTTTATCTAGCATTACTTTAAGAGAAGATAGTTAAAACAATAATAACTTGTTGAATGAATTCTTTTTGTTAAATTTAATGAAACCTCGCGATAATTGAAAAGTGGACAAGAAATTAAAAATTAAAAAAAACTACAACTTTCTAGTATTATTCTAAGAGAAAATTGCTATAAACAATAATCAATTGTTTAATCAATCTATTTAATAATTTAATTATCCATGTAAAGTAATGTCTTATGTGATCAAAACAAAATGTATTTTGTTTTATTTTGTTGGAAAAATGGTAATTAGCTCCAGAAAATTGTAAAAACAAATTACTTATTTAAAGAGTGATTTTTGATTTGCATCCTATGTCTAATTGTGAAGAGATGTATTGTGTTACAACTTGACTACCTTGATATTAAGGATACTGAAGAAAATTTACCCTAACTATCAATTTAAATAATGAATCTTAAACAAAAAAATTACATTTAATTAAGTGGATACATTTTCAAGGAGTAAATTTTTTAATTAAAAACAATTAACATATCCAAATAAGATGACTTTTCATCAAAACAGTTGATTTTTTCACCAAACTGTTGAATTTTCATGACGAATAAACCAAATTCTTGCAAAAATGTTTAATTTTTATTCTGAAAATATGAACTTTCAATAAAAAAGTTCATTTTCGACAAAATAGTTACATTATCAAACAAAAAAATCAAGTTCCCAACAAAAAATGTATGAGTTGATATTTCGTCCAAAGAAGATTTTTTGGTAAAGAAATAAAATTAACTAAATTTTCTACCCAATTGTTACATTTTTAAGCCAAAAAGACGAATATACTGCAAAATACTGAATTTTTCAAACCAAACAATAATCATTTTTAACCAAAAAACATGGATTCTAAACGAAAAATATAATACTTGATAATTCATCAAACGAGGATTAATTTTTATTAATTGTTCAATTCAACCAGAAAAGACGATTTTTCAACAAAGTAGGTACATTTTAGACAATACAAATTTTTTTAGTGAAGAGAGAGAACAAAATTAATCCAAATTGTTGAAATTTCAAGCCAAAATAACAAATTTTCCGTAAAACAGTTGAATTTTGAGTATAAAAATATTAATTTTCTACCAAATAGTTGAATCTTCAAGCCAAAAATAAGATTTTTCAACAAAATAGTTGAATTTTTAATAAAAAACGATAACCTTTTAACAAAACTGTTGAATTTTTAACCAGAAATAATCAATTCTCAACAAAAAATGTAAGTGTTTATATTTCTACCAGAATTTGGTTAAATCTTTAATCGAGAACCAGTAATTTAATCAAAAAATTTAATCCTTAACCAAGCAGTTCAAATTTATAAAAAAATTTCCTATAAAACATCTGACTTTTCAAACGGAAAATATGAATTTTTAATAAAAAAGTGCATTTTAAGCCAAATAGTTGAATTTCCAACAGAAGAGTTGTTCTTCCAACAACAAAAATTTTGAAGTATTATTATTCAGTTTTTATTATATATAGTTTAGCATCTTATGCATTATTTCAAAAATGTGTTATTTAAAACTCATATAGATTTTCCATTTCATTATTTAAGGTTAAGGAATGGTTCTAAGTGAGAAAAATAAACTTCTGAACGAAACCAGTTTTCAATGTTTAAAGGAGGGGGAAATAGACTTATGAAATACAAATATTTGAGGAGAATGACTTCCACCTCTCAAATCTATTTTGAAATCGATATAATATCTTTCAAAAAACTGAAATCTATATGTTAGATTTTTGACTTAATATAGAGTATTGATACTATATAGTAGCTATCTCGTTTGTTACAGTAAATTATCTCAAATCACATATTTTAAAAATAGATTTGAGAGGTGGAAGTCGTTCTCAATTATTTTTTATATTTTATTTTTTATAAAATATTATAAAAAATGTCAAAGATTTCAAAGATTGTAAAAAATTTGACAAAGATTAAAATGATTTCACAAGCATTCCAAAGGTTGCAAAAGGATAACAAAAACGGCAAAGATTTCCGCGATCTTAAAAGATATCAACAAAGATTTCAAATACTGTAGTTTTTAGGAACCAAACTTTGAAAGTCGAAAATAATATGCAAAAACGTAGAATATGAGGATACTAAAAAAGTATAATTAACTTAAAGCTGATTTTTATATGGCTGGGTTTTACATATCAGCAAACTGCACAATGAAAAATATTCTTATTTTCGTGAATCTTTTTAAATTTCTTTTTTTTAAATATTTTTTAGACTAGAATTAAAAAAGTTTTTGAATATCTGATAGTTTTCAGTTTAATATGTGGTGTTTCGTTTAGTGTATTTACTATGCTTCCTAAATAAAATAATTTCTATAAAAACTTTACAAATATTAAATAATCGTTAATTCATTGAATATAATAATTGGTATCAAAAGTCTCTTCGAATAGAATTAAAGTGAGATTGTATGAACATTTTTCAATTTTGTCAACTAACAATATAAATAGTAGGTAGCATGTAAGATTTATGGTTTTATTTTACCTCCGAGACGCGTGAAGGAGAATAAATAGAAATTTAATATTAAACGAGTATCATTTAAGTGTATTTAAAGTTTAAAAAATATTTTGTAGTAACGCAATATTTTCTACCATTCACTTCTTATGTCGAAAAATATTCTTATTTAGCTGAGTCTTATAGGTAGGTACTCTAAGGTCTTCTTCTGTACATAATCCGAGGGAGAGGTAATAAGAAATTTGATAACTACTTCAGTAAATATTGCAGTCAAATATAATAATAACTATAATCCATTGCACGATTCTTGCAGATTTTTAAAAGTTGTAGGTATCCGAATTTCACAGTGCTTACTATAGGGAGTCGAAAACTAATTGGATTTATTTTAAAATATCATGCATATCGCATTTAAAACTATTGGAATCTATAAACAAAACAGTGCCTTTTCTTTAAATGATATTTAGAAGTTCCGCGAGCCCGATGAACTGTAACACGTCTTTCCCATAAAAAAACGCTTTTGTAAATTTGATGCAGAATCGTCAACATTCGGTGAATCGAGTTAAAACTGCACATTTGTATTTACAATTAACTATAGAATATACAAATGAATAATTCCATTTCAAATATCACTCCCATAAGTTTTGCAAGTTTCTGGCGAGGTGATAATTAATTGAATTTAACAGACATGATTGTTTCAAAACTTTATTATTATTTTTAATAATATTATTTTTTAATAATGCTAGAAAGTTGCAGTTTTTATTGGAATATTCCATTTTTGTCCACGTTTCAATTAGAACAAGGTAATAATTAATTCAAGCTAGGAAAAATAATTGTTTAAACTAATTATTATTGTTATAACTGTCTTCTCATATAGTGATGCAAGCTCGTAGCGGCCTTTTCTGGATTTTTAGAATTTTGGTCTACTTTTTATTTAGAGGGAAGTACAAATTAATACAATTTAACAAACGCAATTATTTAAATAAATTATTGGTGTTTATAACTATCTTCTCCTATAGTATTGCTAGATAGTTGCGGTTTTTCCTGATTTTTTTCAACTTTGCTTTAACGTTTTAGTTTTGTACAAATAATAAATAGACAATGGAGAGAATCAATGTATGTACATATGTACCCAGTGGACACGAATCTCCAACGACGTTTTGAGAACGTCCTAAAAACGTCCTAAGTCAGGCCAAATAACGTTCTAAAAACATACAATGTTCCAAAGACGATTTCTGGACGTTTTTGGAACATTGGATGTTGCTCGGTCGTTTTTTGGCCTGACTTAGAATCTTTTTCTGGACGTTCTAGAGACGTATTTTAAACTTTACGTCCAAGAAACGTCTTTAGAACGTTCTAAAAACGTTTTAAAATTTCGTGCCCGCTGGGTACGATGCATGTGATTGGCCAGGGCGCCCCAACATGGGGACAGGACGCACCTGATTGACCAATCAAGTCTTATTTTTAAAAAATCCGGAAGGACGGAAAGCCAAATCGGATTGGTATTATAACCGTTGTCCCTATTGATGTTGTTAGGGTGCTTAAAGATTTTGATTGCTTCTCTATGTTTTCTTCGATAAATATTGTGTGTTTTTGCGATGACGCTTGTTTTATCAAATAAAATGTTATGTCCTGTTTCGATATGATGTTCAGCTAGTGCTGATTGCATGAAATGTTTTAGCCTGACTTTACTCTCATGTTCCTTTATACCTTGGCTCACCGATCTCCCAATTTCTCCAAAATAGATTTTGCCAGAAGAGCACGGGATTTTATATACTCCTGGATAACTGAGAGGTGCCTTTTTGTCTTTAGGGTTGTTTAGAAGTTGTACTATTTTCGCAGGTGGTTTAAATATTGTTTGGATGTTGTATTTATTGCAAATTCTTCCTATTTTTTCTGTGACACCTTGGATGTAGGGTAGGACGGTGGTCACTTTTCTCTCTCGTTCTTTATTAGGTTGTTTTAAACTGTTTTCTTGGTGTATTTTCTTATTGCTTCATTATTGTCTTTGATTGTGTAATCGTTCTGTATTAGGATTTGTTTAACTTTTTGTAAATCCTTTTGTAAATTATCTTTATCTGTTATGGAGACAGCTCTGCATACAAGCGAGTTGATAACCGATTGTTTTTGAGATGGGTGGTGGTGAGAGCAGGCACGAAGGTATCCATTTCTATGGGTGGGTTTTCTGTAAACTTCATGCCATAGAAATTGAACAAAAATGAAAATTGCCCTTCTTGGACGTACTAGTTTACAAAAGATATGATAATACATTAGGGCTTGAAGTTTACAGAAAACCCACCCGTACAAATAGATACCTACATGCCTCCTCTCATCACCACCCATCTCAAAAACAACAGATCATCAACTCCCTTGTATACAGAGCTGTCTCCATAACAGATAAAGATCATTTACAAAAGGAATTACAAAACTTTAAACGAATCCTAATGCAGAACGATTACACAATCAAACAAATTGATAAAGCAATAAGAAAATACACCAAAAAAATACAATGAAAAACAACCTAATAAAGAAAGAGAGTACACAACAACCAAACCATATTTAAACTGCCTGTCAACATAGGGCAAATTCTAAACAACCCTACAAACAAAAATGCACCTGTCAGTGATCCGGGAGTATATAAAATCCCTTCTACTTGTGGCAAAGTCTATATTGGAGAATCCGTGAGAGTGGTGAGCCTATGTATAAAGGAACATGAGAGTAAATTCAGACAAAAAAATTCCGCGCAATCAGCACTAGTTGAACATCATATCTAAACAGAACATAACATTTTATTTGATAAAACAACTGTCATCGCAAAAACAAAAAATATTTGTCCAAGAAAACATAGAGAAGCAATCGAAATCTTCAAGCACCCGGACTTCCCGACCACCCGGAATTTTTTTAATTAGACTTGATTGACCAACCACGTGCGTCCTCTCTCTATGGTGGGTCGCTCTGGCCAATCACAGACATCGTAGAGAGTATTAATAAGAACAACATAACCTGATACCTCAGTTTCAGATCAGCCCTGAAGAATTGAACTGCAATGTTCACGAAACATCGGCAAAATTCGTAGTTTTGTTCACGATTGAAACCCGAAGTATCTATTTTATCACAATGACATTTTTTAAATGTTTTATGAACTCTTCTATGCACAAAAAGAAAAATATCCGTTTTTTGTCCAATATATATAAACAATATATAACTTTTTCACCTTGAAGGGGTAAGAAATATCTATTTTTCAGTTAAGATATTACCCTTATATCAATTTCAATACATATACATATATACATATTCTTAATTAAATAGCGTGCCGCCCTGAATTTCAGATAGTTCCTACTTGAATGTAAGGAATCTGATTCCCTTAATTTAATATTTAGATACAATTCTTAACTTCAGATTGCCTATGTTTTTTTGTAGCACCTTGAAATAAGTCGAATTGCCGACTTAAATCAAGCACTTTTTTTTTGTCTCCCAAAATTAAAATTAGAGATAATACTTTTTCTCTCCTACAGTATATAGTTTCT
>JAWWLR010000166.1:7856435-7866900 GCA_035041075.1 Acraspis erinacei | reverse complement strand
CATTACCCTACGAATAAGTATTTTTGAGTATATTTTACTTACGGTACTTAATAAATTGATCCCTCTGTAATTATCACAGTCGCTTTTATCTCTATTAGAAATAAAAAACGCACTTTGAAATAGTTTATGTATGTGATATTTTTATATTTACCAATAGAATGAAGAAAAATCGCCAATGTTAAAAATAGCGTAACAGTAACGATCTTCATTTTTTGCTAAATGCAGGAAACTGCCTTGTAAAACAAATTAAGAGGATTGTATCTCAATAATGCTCTACGCAGGATGTTTTATCACAGAGAAGCTCATTTTTCCGAGCTATTATTATTTCATAAGCCTGTTTATTGCTTTTCAAAGAAAAATCTGTAACAAGAATCCAAATTTAAGATAAAAGGCATATATGCATATTACTTTACTGCATAATTTATTGATACTCACATAAAATCACTTTCATAACGCAATGGAAAGATTTTAATGCCTTCATGTACTAATATTTCATTTGGAATATTCAAATGAAGGAATTAAATTTGGAATAAATTTTTATTTTCTTTCAAAATCTCCATTTTAATTCTATAATAATTTTAGAAATCTTAGAATTTAAAACGAAACTCAAAATAAAAATAGCAAGTACTAAATAAAGTGTGAAGGAAAAGCAAGCTATCCTGAAATTCCCTTTCTTCTTTTTTCTCTTCTCTTTTTGGGGAGGGAAAAATAGATGAAGGAAAGAAATAGGAAAAGAAGTGAGAAAATTTAGAAATCCCTATATGTTTATTTTTATTTGATCACGTTTAAATTTTTTTATTTTCCATGAAAATTTGTTTCTCATCTATTCGTACAAAATAAAAAAAAATTATTTTCATCAAAAATAGCTAATTTTCCAGAGAACTTGGCGTCATTTATGAATCGTGTTAAGAAAATATCAGACGTAAAATTTTATAAATAAATAACTATATTTTGTAATAATTTCTTTCTTATTAAAAATGAACTAAAGGTTATGACGTTTTTTTGGCCAATCTAAAATACTAATCAAAAACAAGAATGAAAAAATATATATATATTTAAAAAAATTTCGAATATGCTACAGTCATGAAAAACTCACTGTAATGTAAAATTAAGATATTTTGTTACATTATTAGTTTGTATTGCATTCTACATTAAAAACTACTGGAATACTACTGGATAAAATATTCAGACAGAGCCTCTTTTACAAAACACGCTACATTTTGAAATGAGCAAGGGTGCTTTTCACTTTTAACTACACTTTTTATAAAATGCCGACTTTAAAAAACATACCCCCTTTTTACCTCGCGCGTTGGATAGAAAAGGTATAATGAAGAGAAAGTGTTACCTCACTATGGCATCAGTAAATTGACCACACGGGTAGGAAAATGTAGGTAGCTGCCCGGTACATCTTCTAATACACCTGCGTCACTCTAGTTGTAATTATTTCATTTAAAAAAATCACATCAATGTATTAATTCTGTAAAAAAAGACAGTGGAACATAGAGAACAACAACAAAAATCACAAGCAGTCTTCTGTTTGCTGCGCGTATTCGACTAAAAAGGAGAGCTGGAAAAATTGGGAACAAATTTCATAAACGGCAACCTTTTTAAATCATCTTTATGAAATTATTCCAAGTTGTATGATTTCTCTGCTGGTCAGCTGGCTGTAGTTTTCACGCGTCGGTTTCGATCGGGGACTGATCATTTCGAAGGAAGCATCCCTGGACGTGGATCCAACCTGGTGGACGTTGGTGTCCGGTCGTCTGTTAAGAAGGAAGCTCGATCGATGTCGAAGATAAGGTGGAAGGTATTCCCCACCCATACCGAAGCACCGAATTTTGGGCCCAAAAGAGGGCCCACGTAATCCACGGAGACGTTGAGCGCGTCGCGACGAATTTGTTTGGCTGCCCAATGAGCCAAAAGATACCCTCCACTCTCCCTTCGTCTCTTCCTCTTCTCTATTTTCGCTCTGTTTCACCTACATGTGTGCAGACCTCCACCTTACTCCCCTTTTCTTATGTCCTTCACTCTTAATCTTCTTTTTTACCTTTCGCTCTTCTTACGAACTTCACATTTGATCTCTCGATTCGTTCCACTGGGTATCAGATCCTTTCAAAATGGCTACTGGTTCACAAATACTGGTACCACTCGGATCTGATGTAATCTAGGATATTGATGTCGTGTGATGAGTTTCACTTGACTGTTCCAAATTGATTAGCCTCTTCCTAGATCTTTTGACAAATAAAGATCTTTCCTGGAAATTTTTTAGACCTTCCAGGGTTATTGGGTCTTATTTATTTTTTCTCGTCATGTTTAATTATGTTGAATGTGATGTCAAGAGTACTTTTGACGTATACAGAGGAAAAATAAATTGATTTGGGTTATTAATGGAATTGAATTGGATGATCCTGAATTGAATACAGCAGGTTAAACTTTAGGACATTCTGAATTTTAATTTTCACATCTATCCTTGCAATATCCGGTACTATCACATCGACCTACTTACGATCATTCTCTGAAGAAACTTCTGAATCCAATTTCCAATGTAAATTCTAGTAGCTGATGATTATATGATTTGGCATGTGAATGAACTGTGAGGTCGATCGATTTGATCCACTAGGTAGATTCCTAAAACGGTGCCAGATGGTCCATGGGTTATCGGACCATTATTTTCTGGCTCACGAGTCTGTAATGAAATTAAAGAGCTATTTTGCCCTCCGGGAGTCGTCTCCTTTTCATTACAGTTCTTCTTGGAAGAAGGCCCTTAAAGATATCATAAAACAGGCTCTTACCTCGGTAAAAAATACTATTGACTACTAATGTTAACCTTTCCCCTATCATTATTGTTTTTCTTGTTTACGATTTATAAATTATTTCAAGAATTTTATTTGAAGTATAGTACACTATAAAAGAGTTTCTTCGCTCCTTTCTTATACGTCAAGCTATTTTGAAAACTTTTTTCACTATATTTGAATATTTGAACGGACTTCATAGCGAAACATACTATAAAAATTTCATTAAAAAAAATGGTTGAATTTCCTACCAAACAAGTTTAACTTTCTACCAAAAGAGATAAATTTCCAAGAAAGAGATGACATTTCAAGCTTAAAAGTTGAATGTTTTAGAAAACAGTTGTCCGAAAAATATGATTTATTAACCAAATAACCAAGAAATTATTTCACACAGAACAGTCGCATTTACAACCAAAGAGTTGAATTTTCCGAAAAAGGGACGAATTTTTAATAATATAGTTGATTTTTTAATCAAATAGTTGAAGTTTCAACCTGAAAATATGAATTTCAAAGAAATAGCAGGATTAAAAAGTAAAGATTAAACTACGACCAAATCTTTACATTTTCAACCAAATAGTTGAATTTTTAACCAAATAGTTGCATTTTCAACTGAAAATATCATTTTTAAAACCAAAAATAAAATAGTTAAATTTTCAGTAAAAAAAATTCAAACAAAAAAGACGAATTAAAAAAAAAGTTTCATTTCCTAATAAAAAACAGTATAATTTTATTCCAAACAGTTGCATTTTAACTAAACAAGAAGATTTATAACAGAAGTAGAGATAAATTTTCACAGCAAAAAGACTAACAAGGGCCATATTTTTGATAAATTATGAATCTTGATATCTTAAATTGAGAATTAATACATATTATTTTTATGCAGATTATAAATAAAAGAAAAGAGTTTTTTATAGTTTAAATTAAATTAAATTAATTATTTAATATTCTCATTATAATTGAAAGTTTAAGTTAATTATTAAACAATTGTCAGATAGATTTAGGATTTAAATAAAAAATAATCACCTAAAAAATGGTTGCCTACTTCCTTATTAAAACACTTTTTTTAAATTTTAATCACTAGCACAAACCTTTGTTAGAAATTCTAAGTATCCCGAAAAAAGAGATGATTACATTTGGATATTTTTTTTCTAGTCTTATAAATTCCCTACTGAAAATCCATTTGTTGAATTTGCCAAAAGTGACCAGTTTTCGAGAAAATCAAGTCTTATTGATTTTTTATGGAATAAAATGTTTATTTATTAAATTAGATTTCCTTTAGTTTTCAACAATTGCAATTATTAACTGTTAACATTCAATTATCAATTTTCACCAATTTTCAAAAATTGGAGACAACTGAATTTTCAACTGTTTAAAATTGAAGAAAATTACAAATAAATCTTCTTGTAACTGTATTCAAATATTAAAACAAATTTTTTAATATCAGAAATGTTTATTATTGTTTCCCCTTTTCGTGCAAAAATGATCTATTTCCGCTTTTTTGAGCTCCTTTTGCATACTGTGATTCCTGTTATTGAGTGGTGTTAAGAGTAAATTAAATTGGAATATGTATTCAATTGAATGTGTGACGACGTTGTGAGCGGAGGAAGTGAGCAACGGGTGGAGGGTTGGAGAGCGAGTTAAAGAGCATTAAGTAGCCGTTGCGTCCGCTGTCAGTCTCCGCTCTAATTAATGATAATTGACGGCCTCACGGCGCGAAGCTTCGCACATTGTTACATCTCTTTTCCCTTCTCGCCCGCGCATTCGCAAGCGTGTCGAGCCGCATAATCGCAAAACACGCTCGCTACTTGACAATTTAGCATTTCGGGCTAAAAGTCGATTTCTTATGGATGGGGTTAAGCCCGTTTACACGGACAAGCCTAAGTAGAAGTTGCGATTAGGATTTGCAAGGGCCCTGGCTACTTTCCCCTATTTCTTATCGGGAGCTGATGAGGAAAAATGGAGAGGGCCATACTAGTTCTGTAACACAAGTTTAGACGGGTTCTAACTAGATATTCTAACCAGGTCCTAACGGGAATACTCTTTCACCGCTTTCGTCTAGACTCTCTCCATTTTTCAATACTTACAACGCTAAGCTGTGCCATAAATATATAAAATATATAATATATGATTAGTAAAAAACAAGTCAATTTTTTAAGGCCAGCAGGCCAAAATATTAACATTTATCTATCTATATTTTGTTGCTTAAAAAGCTTTTTTGTATATAGATATTTGTATTACACAATATCTGAATATTAAACATTTGCATTCTACTATGATAATTCATTATTTTCATTATTTTCCCATGGCTTTCGTTTCCACAGTAGAAATTAATTTTTTGTTCTGCATTTCACATATTAAAAACAATTGTATCTTCATTTTAAACAAAAATTGTGAGAGGTAACAAAATAAATTAGTTAGCAATGGTTGGTTATATTCGCAATGCATCTTATATAATAACGCGCCATCTTCAGAACGTTCATCTGCGGGGTTTGCTGACTAAGGACTGACCAGTTAAAAATTCATGTATTTTGTTGAAAATTCATCTGTTTTAGTTGAAAATGATTTTTTTATCTGAAAAAGTAGCTACTGAATTTTTAGTTCAAAACTCATAATTCTTAATTGAAAATCAACTTTCTTGTAGAAAATTAATTATTTTTTTTGAGTAACTTTTTAAACTAAAAACTTTACGCATACATTTGTGGCTGAAAACTAATATTTTTAAATAAAAAATCTTCTGAATTTAAAATTCCACTTCGTAGGTTAAAAATTCAGTTATTTTGTTGAATAATGAATTATTTTGTTGAAAACTTAACTGTTTTGTTAAAAATTCAACTGTTTTTCGTTGTATTTTTATCTTTTTTGTTTAAAAATTCGCCAAATTTAATATATAATATGCATCTTTGTAGGTTGAAAATTCATTCTTCTTGGATGAAAATGATATTTTTTGTTGAAAAGTCAACTGTTTTCGAAGAAATGTGTCTTTTTTTCTTGAAAAATTAACTTGGTGGTGGAAAGTTCAACTATTTTGTTGAAAATTTATCTGTATTACTTAAAACTTAAAAGTCATCTCTTTGGTTCAAGATTTAACTGTTTTGTTGAAAATTCTCTTTTTTTTGTTGGAAACTAATTTTTTCATTGATAATTTTATTATTTCGGAGTAAGCGTGACTCACTCGGTTCTAGCCTCGTTATACTCTCGGGGATCAAGGACTTCCTATAAGAAAATAGAGATGGGGAAGTATAATAGTAGATATAAAGGGGTAGGGGGGTATAGATTTTTATATTACTCTAGAATTACGGGGTTGCTTATTTAAATAACCCGTTCGTTCCACGACACTGCTCCGAACTAGGTCGATGATCAAACTCTCTAGCAATCACCCTTGCCGATGAGCTTTAAAAAGTCGTCATGTATTATTATTATTATTATTATATTTCTTCCAAGAGACTTTTATTGGTGAAACCAGGGCAGTTCATTTAAGTCCCGTATTACTGCAGTAAAGTCTACTGTGCTATGCATTTAAAACAAAAACCATGAAAAAGACACCTACTCACGGGTCCTCCTCACTATTAAATTATGTTTTAAGTCCTTTAGCATAAGTATGTATTACACCGAACAAATCTTCTTCACTCAGTATGGACCTGTGAATCATTCGACTTTATTAGAAGTACTCGCATTTTCCTAGACGTTTGGGCAAGGAGGATAACTGCAGAAACTTATCTTCCTGAGTTCAGCCCGTTTCCCCACTGTTGAATTTGAATGTCAATCCAAAACTACTGTCATGAAATATGTGGGGGGGGGGGGATCAAAAAAACTAAATCAACCAAAACAAGATTTGAAAAGTTAGAAGAAATACAATGAGATATAAATTTGAATGACAATAACGCGTATCTTACTCGGCTTGAACTGTGTCAGACGACGGTATAAATAGTGGCTGGCAGACGCACTGGACTATTTAGATGAGTTGACTCCAATTGGCATTTACCGTGAGAATCCTGTATCCTATCTAGTGAATGATGTGTGTGAACCAACTCTCTATGTACGATCTTCGTAATCCCTAAACAGGCACTAATCATGCAAATTGAGGTTCCGTCTCCATTAAGTTATATAACCCCCTATACAGATTATGAAATTGCTTCTTACTTTTCAAAATTTCTTATTGTAAAACGCAATCTGAAAGGGCTTCGTAGACTATTGTAATCTATTATTGATAAACAAATAAAATAAGATACAACTGCCAATAAGAACCCCTTGCCCTCGCAAATCATTTCCCTCCCCTTTTCTCCCAATTAATTTATTTTCCCTCATTCCTTCCTCTCACCCTCCCCATCCTATCACTCCCCTCTTTTCCTATTTCCTTATCTCTCCTCTCGCTTCCTCTCCCAACCGCTTTTCTTTTTACCTTCCCCCACTTTCCCTCCCCTTCCTGTATATTTTCCCATCATCTCACTCCACATCTTCTTCACCCCCTCTCAAACCCTTTCCATCCCCGACCTCAAACCTTACCCCAACCATAACTATCCCCATTAATTTCTCACTTCCTATAATAAGTCCTTTGAGATTTCCATGTACGTGTTTCTGCCTGGAGTCACTTATCCCTCATTACGAATTTATTTGATTAAAACATTAAAAATGATCATCTACTTATTTCATTCGGGAAAAAGTTTGCTTGACTCAAAACAACTTTTTCCTTGGATATATTCAAATTGGGCTGCATCAAGAAAAATTATGTTGATTGAACAAAATGGTTAATTGACTTAAAAAAAAATTTTGGTTGAATTTGCCAAATAATCGATCTTCCAAAATATTTGTTTAAAAGAACTAAAAAGTCGGGTTGGTTGTAAATACAACGGTTTTGGTTGATGTTTAAACCTTTTTGGTTTGAAAATTCGACTATTTGGTTGAAAATTTATCTTTTTAGGTAGAAAAAGTCATGTATAAGGTTAGAAATAAAACTATTTTGTTGAAAATTTAATTATTTTTGATCGAAGATTCGATTTTTTTTTATACTTTTCGTTTCAAAATTCGATATGTTTTTGAAAATTCGACGATTTCATTAAAATTTTAACTATTTCGTTGTCATCTTGTTTGGTCGAAAATTTAACTGCTTTGTTGAAAATTCGTACTTTTGGATTGAGAATTCGTTTTTTACGCTATAAAAACAATCTTTTTTTGGTTGAAATACATCTGAAAATTTTAAATTTTAATCTCAAAGTTCTGAAAGTTCGTATTTTAAAAACGTTACAAGATTTAAATTCTGGTCTTTGAATGTTAATGGTCAGGGAAAATGAAAAATTGAACAGGAAATATTGAAAATGAATTTTTTCGGTCACCCTGCAAACCTTTCATTGAATCAACATAATCTTTCGTTAACGTTGTAACACAACATTTATTTCGTTGTTATAACTAAGTTTTTGTTCAATTAACCAACGTTGATTTTGAGTGTTTGTTTCCAAAATTGATATAAACCCTAGATTAACATCTCCATAGGAAAAAGGACCCTTCCTAAAGTATCTTCTTCAATTTTGATTGAAATTTGATAAACTGCTCGAAATCGAATTTTCTCCCAAGTTTGGCCCAAAGGCGATTTTGGCCCGTCATTGACTAATAAATTGCTTTGAGTATCGAATTTCTTGTAAGTCCTAATGCTGACAGGTGTGAAGAGACGCGCGACCAACGAAATGGAGCTTCAACGTAATGATATGGTTTACGGTTTCCGTATTGAATTGAAACACGATTCTCAGTGGGGTAGGTCAAGTCGAGCCTTCTACGTTCGTGAGTTTTATTGTCGCGCGCGTGTGTTTATTAACCTTAACACCGAAACTGATACGTATAATTTTTCGTATCCAAACATTGTCCGGGCTCCGAGATTCCAAACGTTACCGATCGCAGCTTGTTATAACCCCCTTCCTACTTTCCTTCCCATCTAGAGTTACTACTCATTCAATACTATAGTCTGAAAAAAGAGATTCTGAATGAATCAGCTCACTTCTCTAAATTGTATGACCTTCTTCTTCCGGACGACCTTGACTTTCTTTTAGGGAAATATATAAATTAATCACCTATCGAAACCTGAAAATTTGTCTTCCATGGAAATCTTATCAGCAGTCACCATTCTATCTGGAAACGATCATTCCAACTAGGTCTGCCCGGAAAGTATCAGATCTTGTGCTCTAACTTTGTACCTAGTTGTGTGCTATTGTCAAAACAGGTATTCACCATTTAAGGAGGACCTCTGTGAGGCCCCATTCGTAAGAGATACGAACATGTGAATCTTTAGTCGACTAGTGTACGCAGTTGCGTAAACGTCTAAACGTACGCGTTGCATTTAAGGATGATGGAACGCGCCGAACAAAGGGTGTGTAACTGTGCATTAAGTTCTACCAAATACTTGGCCATTCATGTTCGGAAACCATCATTAGGATTCGGAAAGTGTGACCCTCACTCTGGCAGGTTTGCAAGGACCAAAGCACCTCAAATTGTGGAATTGGGGATAAACCTAGTGGCTGCAAAATTCTTTTCATGGCTGCTGACGGAAGACCAGAAAAATTATCGAGTATAGTCACTCAGGAAAATTTTGAATCAATCAGAAACCGGGAAATGTTCAAAAAGGTAATTACTGAGGATAAGTCATAGGTTTATCGGTATGAGCCTGAGATAAAAACCCAATCTTCGCACCTGGATACCCGAGAGCGAAAAATCGGGCCCGAGTCGGAGCAACATCAAGGCAATATTCACTGTTTTCTTCGACCATGAAGGTCTTGTGCACCTTGAATACGTCAGATAGTAAGTTAAGAGTATTACCAAGAAGATCTGAAAAATTGCATGAAGAAATAAGACGGAAACGGTCTGATTTGTAGAGAAGTGGCAACTGGATCCTTTACCAACACAACGCACCAATTTCAACCATTTCTGGTGAAACCCGGATTTACAAAATATCGAAAGCCCTCATATAGTCCTCAACTATGATTTCTGGCTGTTTCTCAAATTGAAATGCCCTCTAAAAGAAAAAAAATTAAAACGTAGAGGAAATATGAAAGAATGTGACGAATCAGATTTTAGCTACTTCTAAAGGTGACTTTATGGAGTGCTTCCGGAAACTTTTTCTACCCCTCCCCTTCTTCATCACAGCTCATACCTCACCCCAGAGTGAGTTGTAAACCGTTTTTAACCTAAAAATATTAATTCTCAACCAAAAAGAATTGGATCTTCAACTAAAGCGATAAATTTTCAACAGGAGTAGTAAAATTTTGAATTAAAAAAATTGCTTTTTAACCACAAAATATGAATGATCAAATAGATACATTTTCTACGATGATAATAGTAGATTTAAGTAGATTTAAAACCAACAGAGATTGATTCTGCACCTAAAATACAATAGTACATTTTTAAATTAAAAATAATTAACTTTTAAAGAAAAATATTTGGATTTTCCTATTATATTTAATTTAGTTTAAATTTATGCAAAAGAAACGAGAAAAAAGTGGAAGCAATTGTAAGCTCCAATTGTAATCTGAAAAAATTCTTGTTAATAACAAAAATTTCAGACCAAAATAAGAAACAGGAAAGAAAAAGAAGAAGGCAACCTTTCCCTTGATAAGGGTACTGTATGAGTACCGAAACGTTTTTAATATAATTTTAATTGTTAATTTTCAATGTTCTTTCATTGTGATTTA
>JAWWLR010000166.1:7540862-7562334 GCA_035041075.1 Acraspis erinacei | reverse complement strand
GATTTATATTTATTTAATTATTTTCTAATCTTTGCTATAATAATTTTATTATTTTGAGATAAACTTAATGTTTCGCAAATTAATTGAAAACTCACTTTTCGAGAAAATCTGATTTGAAGTTGGAGCGCGCCATAAGCTCACGTGAGCCACGTGTTATACAGGGTGGACACGCTGGGGCTTACCAAAAAGTATGCAACCAGTCTTGCACGCTAATGCTATTCTTATGGACGTGTTGCATACCTTTTGGAAAGCCCAAGCGTGTCCACCCTGTATATTTTGTATTCTAATAATTTTATATTCAAGATTCATATCTTTTGGCAGAACATTCAAGCGTTTTGTTAAAAATTCGATTTTATGGATAAAAAATTAGTCCCTTTGGGTTAAAAATTCACCTTTTGGAATAAAATTCATCTTTTATGTTTGAAAGTTAATTCTTTTTCATTTAAAAGTCTATACTATTATATTTTTGTTCTAAAATTCATCTCTTTTTGTGAAAAATTCTACTATTTGATTGAAAACTTAAATATTTTGTTGAAGAATCAACTATTTTGAAAAAATCATCTTTTTTATCGAAAACTAAAATGTTTTGGTGAATGTTCGTCTTTTTGGATAGAAAATTTTTTCTTTATGTTCAAAATTCGTCTTTGGTAGAAAAGTCATATTTTTCGTTTGAAGAGTCATCTTTTATGCTCGAAAGTGAATTCTTTTTTAATTGAAAAGAATATACTAACATATTTTTGATTTAGAATTAATTTCTTTGGTCCGAAATTGGCTTATTTAGTTAAAAATTTAATTAGTTTGTTGAAAAGTCTACTGTATTCTTAAACAGTAAACTTTTTTTGTAAAAAAGTTAATTCTTTTTATGCAAAAAGTCCACTAATATATTCCAGGTTTAGAATTGGTCTCTCTTGCTTAAAAATTCTAATATTTGGTGGAGAATTGTATTATTTTGTTGAAAATTCAACTGTTTTGTCAAACATTCGTTTTTTTAATAGAAAATCCGACCTTTTGGATTGAAAATTCATCTTTTGGTAGAAGTCATCTTTTTAGGTTAAAAATTGAACTGTCTTCTAAAATATTCGACTTTTTGGCTTGAAAATTCAAACAAAAAATTTTATTATAAAAGTAACTTTTTTAGTTTTCATTTATTATTTTTTATTTGAGAGTTCGATCATTTAGATCTAGCTTCATCGTCTAACATTGAAAATTTAACTATTTGGTTAAAAATTAAAATTTTTTATTAAAATTCGTCTGTTGTGCTGAAAAGTTCAATTATTTGGTTGCAAGTTCAAGCGTTTGGTTAAAAATTATTTTGTCCGCTGCAAATTCGATTACTTTGTTGAAAATTCGAGTGTTTTCTTAAAATTAACCTTTTTTGGTTAAAAATTTAATTTTTTTGATTTAAAGAGTCTACTAATTTTGAGTTCAAAACTAATCTCCTTTGCTGAAAAACTCTAGTATTTGATTGAAAATTTAATTATTTGATATAAAATTCAAAAATCTGGTTAGACATTCATCTTTTTCAAAAGAAAATCTGTCCCTTTGGATTGAAACTTCATCTTTCGATTGAGAAGTAATCTTTTTTGGTTGGAAATTTATCTTCCTCGATTGAAAATTGAACTGGCTTCTAAAATATTCGAATTTTTTGGCTTAAAAATTCAACAATTTAATGAAAGATTTAACTTTGTTCGTTTTAATTTAATCCTTTTTATTTGAGAATTCGAACACTTAGTTCGATTGTAAATTCAACTGTTTGGTTAAAAATTCGATTATTTTGTTAAAAATTCAACTATCGTCTATAATATTCGTCTTTTTGGATTGAAAATTCCACTATTTGGTTGAAAGTTCAACTTTCTGGTTTTATTTTAATCTTTTCTGTTTGAGAATTTGATTTGTAGATTCATTTTCGTAGGCTGAATATTATTTATCTGTTTGGTTAAAAATTCAGCTTTTGTTGAAAATTCGTCTGTTTTGCCTGACAATTCAATTATTGGGTTGTGAATGCAACTATTCGGTTGAAAATTAATTTGTTGTTGTTGAAAATTCGACATTAATATTACTTACTTAAAAGAATGAACTTCTTTATTATTTCCCTATTTTCTTGCAAAATCATCCTATTGCTCATGTTTTGAGTAATCACAAGTTTACAAATGTTCTAAATGAATATTTCTGAATTTCAAAATAAATATAAATTATAAACTTTTCTCAGTTAAACATAATCCCAGTTCACAAGCTTAGCAGTTTAGAAAGAAATATTTTAAACCCAAATTCAGAATCCTTCAAGCTAAAGGGCTACTGCTAAAAACTTGTTTTAACTTTTAAGTGTATTTTTATTTTACAAAGGATATTTTTAACTAAATAAGAATTATTTACTCTCTATTTTTAAACAAAAGAAAGTTATTAATTTAGTCACTCAGTACCCGATACTGTTTCTTTTTTCACTATATTAAAAAAATTGATGCGATTTTTTATGGAATTTTTTCGAAATTCTGTAGTACTTTCTTTGTAATGAACCTAATGTGACTATTTTTAAGTCCAAAAGCCTTATATAAATTCACTGACTTTTACACGTTTTGATTTCCAGGTTCATACTAAACAACTGTAACCCTGTATTGCGACTAAAAATCATTAATTTATATAGTGGAAAAACCCTTGCTTTTTAGATACATTTTCTTCATTATTTTAATTTGAATTTGGAACACTTGAGAAAATGTAAGAACGTGAAATAAAAATTAAAATTAAAAAAAACTACGTAGTTGAAAGGTACCGAGAAGTGGTTGAACTGGAAGGAAGAGTCAGCAGGTTGTGGAAGACTGTAGTTAGCGACTATTAATATCATCGATCTCGATCGATAGTTCTGCCTGGGAGGCGTCATAATGATATGGTGTATCAGCGGACCCTTGATGCTCGTCCGATATACTCTGGAGCACCTAATACCTATCTGCTCCAGTGTACAAGTTGTTCCACAAATACGACGATTGTGGTAAGAGAACACACCCTATCAAAGTGTATAATGTGTATCTACACCTTCGCCTTCGATAAGTCTGCAACGAGCCCAAATCACGTACAAATAATAACATGCTATTAATATATTGGCAGAGGTGCGTATCACGATAAATCGAACCCATGCAGTTTCTTCCTCATCGTTCAAGTGTTTCATGAACCTTTCTCAAGATCTGATAATTCATTTTCTTTCAAAAATATTTTTTTTTCTTCAGTTTAGTTACCATGGGAGACATCACAAACTTCAGGAATCTCCTGTGACTTCAGAATATTTTGATTTACTTGAAATGCCTTCAATCGAATTCAAGAGACATCAGATACTTCAGGACTTATCAGTCACTTGGAGAGAATTCAGGAACTTATTGACTCTTCAGTTTCTTCAGTAGACTTAGGAAATTTTGGTATTCTCCAGTGACTCCAGAATATTTTAACTATGTTTACAATACTTAAATAGAATCCATGAAATAATAAATACTTCTGGACTGTTCAGTTACTTGGAGAGATTTCAGTAGCTTCAGAACTCTTCAGTTACTTCGGGAGACTTCAGAAACATCAGGAATCTTCACTGATTTCAGATTATTTTAATTTACTTAATTTACTTTAGAATACTTCGACAGAATTCAGAAAAGATCAGATACTTCAGGACTCGTGAGTTACTTCAGGACTTATAAATATTTTAATTCACTTTAGACGACTTGAATGGAATTTGCGAGACTTGAGAAATTTCTGGAATCTCCAGTCACTTCAGAATTTTTTATTTACTTTAGACGACATTAATGGAATTCAGCAGACATCGCATGCTTCAGGGTTGTTCAGCTGCTTGGACAGATTTCAAAAGCTACAGAACTCTTCAGTTACTTCGGGAGACTTCAGAAACTTGAATAATCTACAGCTAAATCAGAATATTTTAATTTACCTTAGATGACGTCAATGGAATTCAGGAGATTTTAGAAACTTGAAAAATCCGCAATGACTTCAGAATATTTTAATTTACCTTAGATGACTTCAATGGAATTCAGGAGACAACATATACTTCAGAACTGTTCAGTTACTTGGAGAGGTTTCAGAAGCTTTATAACTCTTTAGTTACTTCGGGAGACTTCAGAAACTTGAAAAATCTACAGTGCTTTAAAATATTTTTATTCACTTTCAATGTCTTCAATTGAATTCAAGAGACACCGGATACTTCAGGACTCTTCAGTTACTTGAAAGAAATTTCAGGAACTTAAGGACTCTTCAGAAACTTCAGGACTCTTCACTTTCTTCAGAAGACTTTAACAAATTCAGGAATCAAAGTGGCTTCAGAATATTGTAATTAACTTTAAACTACTTAGATGGAATTCAGGAAACACCAAATACTTCAGGACTCATCAGTTACTTTGGGAGATTTCAGAAACTTCATGACTCTACAGTTACTCCAGGAGACTTCAGAATCTTCAGAAATCTTTAATGTCTTTAGAATATTTTAATTAACTTCTTTTACTTAAGAATGCTTATCGGAATTTAGAAAAATCCCCATTACTTAAGGCCTTACGAATATTTTATTTTACTTTAGATGATTTTAATGGAATTCAGGTGAGTTCAGAAACTGAAGGAATCTGCAGTGGCTTCAGAATATTTTAATTTACTTTGGACGTCTTTAACATAATTCAGGAGACATCAGAAACTTTAAGACTCTTCAGTGACTTCTGAATACTTTGATTCACTTTAGATGATTTCAATGGAATTCAGGAGACATCAGATACTTCAGGACTGTTCGTTTACTTAGGGATATTTTAGAAGCTTCAGAACTCTTCAGTTACTTCAGGAGATTTCAGAAACGTGAGAAATCTACACCGACATCAAAAATATTTTTATTTACTTCAGATGACTTCATTTAAATAAAAGAGAAATCAAATACCTCAGTACTCTTCAGCACCTTCAGGAATATATAGTGAATTCCAAAATTTTGTATTTACTTCATATGAATTCAGTAGAATTCAGGCGACACGAGAAACTTCAGGGTCCTTCAGTTTCTTCAGGATTTACTTTGAATGAATTGAATAAATTCAAGAGAAAGTTAAGCTACGAGGTTAAAAATTTATCTTTTTGGTTTTAAATTCTACTGTGTGGTTAAAAATTCATCCATTATGATAAAATTGCAAATATTTTTTCTACTTCAAAAATGAATAAGTGATGAATAAGTGAAAAATCGCTGACCTACAAATTGTCGGCATACAAAATGTGTGTATTCCGAAATTGAAATATTTTAGGCCCGGACTCTTCAGTTACGGAATCTCGAAAGATCGAATCCATTTCAAATCAGGCAGGTTCGAAACTTGAAGTTACAGAATCTTTCGGAAACGAACTATGTTGTTTTTTAGAGGAAATTAGGCGATTCGTAATTTTGGGATTTGGGAACAAACCGTTTTTTACGGAGTCATGCGTATTTGAATTTTTGGCTTTGTTTTTCAAAAAAAAAACTTAATTTATTTCTCTAAACTTAAATAACTTTTGAACTAATTCAGATATTTTAGTTATTTTTAGCCAATTTTTTGTTGAATTTGTACTATCACGAGGAAAATACCGTGTGAATTTTATGTGGGCTAAATAACTTTTGTGGCCAGGAGAATATTTTGTCATAAAATTGAATTCTTGTATTTGTCTTGCAAACAACCACAGATATGCAAAAATGTTAAGAATGTTAAATGTTAAGAAGTCATTTTTCACATAAAACCAATACCTTCTCATTCGGATGAGAATTTAAAAAGTAATAACAATCACACCTTTATAAAAATTGGTCATTGCTTTTACTCATTTTTTTTCCTTTCAGTTTATATTTAGCTCTGATGAGGCATACGTAACATTTTGATTTATGGACTGTTTTGTATTCTGTTTTTGGTGCATAAAAGAGTTCATAAGAAACTAGATTTCATTTTGAGCTTAACACATTTCTTCAAAGGAATAATTTAATAAAGTAGAAATAGTATATCATAAGCAGACAATAAGGTATTGGCTTATAGTAGAAAAGGACATTACTAGTCAGACACATTTAGTTCTCTTAGTTCTATAGAACAGGGCAATTGAAAGTTTATTTTGCTGAATGGAAACTGTTTATAATATGAGAAATCATGTTTGCGTAAAAGAACTACGATTGAATTTTGAATAATAATTTCAAACATAATTTCTTGTCATTGAATAAGTTGCATATAGTGCTAATAATTAGAATGTATAAAAATTTTATTATTTTTTAAATGGCTATATGGTGAGAACTAAAATAAATGGAATGGAAGATCGTCTTATTAGCGTTGAACTCTGGGAAATAAAAAAAAACAAATAAAAAATCAGAAAAAATGTTTAAACCCGAATTATTATGCAGTTTTTGGAATATTAAAAAAAATTAAAAATATTTTTTCCTATTGTTTAAATACTAATTATAAAAAATATATAAAAATACTTTTTTCAACATTGTTATGGATATGAAGTAAAGTGTTTAAAACCTTACGCTGAGGGCATCTATACTTAAAATGAAGAAATAGGGAGGCCGATTCATAAGCAGGGAACTCAATAGATAAAATAGATTTATTCAAAACTATTAAACAGGTTCACTTTATCTATAAGTAAAATTCTATATACTCATCTAATATTATAAATTATGATACATTTCTCAGGTACTCAAATTTTTTGATAATTCATAAAAAATATGTCTTTTTGAGAACAAATAACCACTTTAAAAAATAAAAATCATATAAAACCTTCGGGAAATTAAGGAACATTAATGCTTTTATATATGTTAATTTTAGGTTATATTGGCGTTTTAACCCAAAAATTGGTATTTTGAATTAATTATAATTATTTTTAATTCGAAAAAAAATTAACTATTTTCGTCGGAAATTGGTATTTAGGATAATTATACAAACTCAAAGAAGATTCATGAATATTAGCAAGTTTATTTTATGTTAACGTTTAACGCCAAAAATGGACATTTCCAAACAAAAATAATTATAATGTAAAGAAGATTTTTTAAAAAACAATTTTGGATTATATTAGTGTTAATTATCGAAAATTTATATTTATATATATTTTTTTAAGCACAGGTTTCAAAGAAGATTGTCATATTTAACCATTTTTGGTCATGTTAGCGTTTTACCTCCAAAAGTAGTATTTTAAAACAAAACATTATGGTTTGAACAAAATTTAGAGTCATCTAAAAACTTTGGATTATGTCAAGGTTTTTTGTTCGCAATTGGTATTTTTAATAAATAATGCAATTTGAAAGAAGGTTTACATATGTTAACTATTTTATGTTATGATTACCCTAAAAATTGGTATTCTAAAACAAAAATCATTGTAATTTGAATAAGATTTAAAATCTTTGATCAATTTTAGTTGTATTTATTTTATTTTATTAGTAACACCAGACATTGGCATTTCCAAACGAAATTCATTATAATTTAAATAAGATTTTCAATCTTGTAACAATTGTAGATTATGTTAGTGTTTTTCGTAAGAAATCGATATTTTTAATTACAAAAATTATATTTCAAACAAGATAATTCATCATTTTTGAACAATTTTAGGTTATTTTAGCGTTTCACATCAGAAATTTGTATTTTTATACAAAACATCAAATTGAAATCCAATTATTTTGGTATAAAACAATACAATATAAAACCATTAAATTGTTTACGTCAAAAATTGAAATTTGTCATAAAAAATAATTAGATTTCAAAGATTTCAAAGATTTATAAGTTTTGAACAATTTTAATTTGCGATGGAATCTTAAATTGAAAATTGGCATTTTCAAACAAAGATAAAAAATTTTCATTTTTTTTTCTTCTTTATTAATATTTTTTTAAAGTTAATTTTCACAACTTATAAAATAATAATCAATATTAAAAAATATTGATTTTAAACCTAGTAGACAAAAACATTAACGTCATATTATTTATTACAATTACCTGGTCAAAAATCATAACATCAAATTAAATAAAGAAATAAAAAATAAATAAATCATTATAAGTTTAACAAGATTTAGAATCTTCTAAAAATGTTGGAACATGTTAGTTTTTTCCATTGGAAATTGATATTTTTTAAAAATTATTTTTGTAAGAACTCTCGCAGCTTTTCAAAGAAGACTTGCAATTGTGGAACAGTAAAGTTATGTTAACATTTTACGCCAGAAAGGGGTTATTTTAAACAAAAATCCTTAAATTTCACATAAAGTTCACATTACGTTTAAAAGAACATTTACCGTCTTAAACAATTAAAAACAATACGTTCCTTGTTTTACTTTTCTATTATTATCGATAATAGATACTGTGCGATAAAAAAAATGTCATATTAATTTTGATTTGATATATAAATTAAAAAATTCCATGAGGCAAAAGAAAACAATAATGGAGCGTATAGCACGTGTTCGTTTAAAAATGTGTGTTAAAAAAATAAAAAGCTTTGAAAATAAAAAATATCTAATTGAAATATCAATTGAATTGAGACCTAATATCTTTGGTCCAACCCACTTATTTTCAACCTATTCAACAATCCTTCTCATTTTAAATCTTTCCGCCACTCCCAGAGTGCGACACTTTCCAGCATTTTGCGCACGCGCACATCCACTGTTCTCAAATCACACCCAATCGCACCTTGCGTTCCAGCCGTTCGAGCGTTCTGCCTTCAGCGTTCGTTCTTATAGGCATAAAAAATAATAACAAAAGGATCGAGTCGTCCGATGCATATTTTCTTCTAGCGTTCTTGATAATGTGAATTGTCGAGTGCGTGCCGACATAATTGTTCCTTTTTTATACTCCAAGACACCCGATCCAGGTAAGCTATTTAACCTCCAAATCTGAAAGCATCACAACTTCTAAAATGAATATCCCATTAGCTTCAAACCGTTCAAACTCGTTTCCCCTACTTTCTCGTCAAGTCTCTGATCCAACTATCTTGAACTATCTCGTTTAGCAAATTCCACCACCATCTTCTAGGTTATGTTGACAATCCGCGAATCCGCGGTGGCAAATGCAGCACAGAGAGGAAGAGAGAGATTCGATATGTCGAGGAGACCGTAAAACTAATCCTATTTCTGTACTCAGTTGAGTGTCAACTTAACCCCGCGAGTGTTTGGCACAACAAAATCCTTAATTTCCTCCGCTCTGAATGCGAATTCATCCCTTTTTTGCACATTGCCAAAATCGTACGTCTCAGTTCCCCATATCTGTTTCTCATTTTCGCATCTCAGGGTCGACAACAATTACAATCTCGAAGGCACTTTTTTTTACTCCCAATTACTCAAGAAACTCGTCTCCGAGCTTCCCAACCCTTTCTTACAAAAGCTTGTGCCACTTTTTAATTCGACAAGATGTCCTTTTGGAAATTTCGAGCTTACGGATTATCGATTTTATAAACCAGTGACGCAAATTCGATCTTGCGAATTAGAGACTTGGCTCTCGAATCCTTTATCACAGTTTTGACGTTTTCATCGCCTTCGAAACAACGCCTCAAAAGTTTCGTCCTCTAGACTGTAAAAAAACAATAAAAAGTTCATTCTGGAATAATCTGCAACTGTACATTGTTTACGTTGAAAAATTAGTGGAACTTTATTTATTTATTGTTCAATTACATTACTTATGAAAGCAGGGTGGCCGAAAATCAGGGAATTTGACAAAAATCTGGTAAAAGCCAGGGAATTTTTGTAAGAGGCACTTTAAATAACTGTCAAAAGTACTACTTTGAAAACATTTTATTTAAAATTGTTAAACCGTTTTATAAAAGATTCTGTGTTAAAATGTTATAAGATTAATATTCTGATCTTTGAATATTAATATTCAGGGAAAATGAAAAATTGATCGGAGAAAACTTAGGGAATTTTTTAACTGAAGTTTTGCAGTTACCTTTGACAATAGATTGTTCTTTTCGTTAACAAATTTATTATTTGGCTCAAAATTCAATAATTTTGTTAAAAAGTTATTCTTCTTGGCTAAAAATCTCACTGTTTTTTTTTTTTTTTTGAAAGTCATCTCTGCTTCGATAAAAGTGTACCTGTAGTTGAAAATCAATCTTCTTTCGCTGACGATTCAACTATTGTGTAGAAAATTCGTCTTTCTGGTTGACTGCAATAGTTTTTTATTTAAAATTTTTCAAGATTTATTTGAAATATCTACTATTACATTATTTGATGAAAATTTATCTTTTTGGTGAAAACTTTTTATGATTTGGTTGAAAATTAATTTTTTTACTGAAAATTTAACTTTTCCATTTTTGGTAAAAAATTCATCTCTTTGGGTAGAAATTCCATCTTTTTCGCTTGAATATGAACTATTACATTTTTAGTTATTTTCACCTTTGTAGGTTGAAAATTCAACTATTTGGTTGTTAAAAATTAATTGTTTTCACTAAAAATTTAGGTTTTCCATTTCTGGTAGAAAATTAATCTTCTTGGTTAAAAAGTCGACTTTTTGGTATTATATTTATCTCTTTTAGTAGAAATTTCATCTCTGTTTCGCTGGAATATCGATTATATTACATTTTTAGTTATCAATTCATCTTTAAAGGTTGAAAATTCCACTATTGGATCAAAGTTCAACTGATTTGAAGAAAATTTAATTAGTTTGCTGAACACTTGACTATTTGTTTGAAAATTCGATTTTTTGTTGTTGTAGAAAAGCAATAGTTTTTAATTAAAAATGCAACTGTTTGGTTTAAAAGTAACTTTTTTTCGAAAATTCATATTTTCGATGTTAAAATTCAACTGCTTTATAAATATTTCGTCTTCTGGCTTGAAAGTTCAACAATTGTGATGGAACTTTTTTTTCTTTCCTGACTAAAAAATCATTCTTTGTGGAAATTTTGTTTTTCCTTTTATTAAACAACATTTTATGAAAAAAATGGTAATTCTTGATTAATTATATCCTTAATTAATTCTATAATTTTTAAATCGAGTCCTTTCCCACGAGTATTTTTATATACATTAATGTTATATAGTTTTCATTGATTTTTTACAGTGTACTTAAGGTTTCACGAAATTAAAGTAGAGTTTGAAGTTACACGTTAATTTTGAATGACACGAAAGGAAATTAGAATTAGACATTAGAACATAAGCAATTAGATCGGACTAGTTAAATATACGGGGGATCGATGATTCAAAATAGTATCTCGTTTCATGAAACTTTGATGATAGGGAATGGAAATTCACTCCCTAGGTTAACAATAATTTTTTATAGAACTTTTGTATAAGAATGTTTTCATACAATCTTGTCAGAATTGCTACAAAACTTACAAATATCCTGGAATTTTTTATTACACTTTCTTTTTGAAGGTTTAATAATTATTGTATTACTTTTGTGCTCATTTTACAAATTTAAGTTAATAGGAATTGATTAAATTACATTTCAGCGATTCGAATGAACTTTTTACTACTTTTTTTTACTAATATATGTTAATAATTTTTGTACTGTATGAAATAACTTTTTTATAATGCAATAATAGGCGGAAAAACTTTAAAAATTTGGAATGATTAATGATTTTATGTACAGTACCGGCACAAATGATCGACACGCCCATTTTTCGAACTGTTGCTAAAGTGCCTCACTTTTTTATAATATTTAAATTTAATTTTTACCATATAATAGCACAAAAATTAATAGAATTCTGCATCTAATCTCCCCAAGCTCAAGGAAAACCGTTAAATTTCAATGTTTTCAAAAATTGGAATAACTCTGGAAAAAATAATCAACATTTGCAATAGTTCTTTGGCTAATTCTAAGGGTAAGTCTAAAGTATTTTGCTAAATTGTTGAGATATTTGGAGAATTTCTTCCTTAGATTCTACCCTAGGGTCGAATTTGGTGCAAAAAAGTCGTATTATTTCGAATAATAATAATTGTACTATGCTCATAACTGAAACACGAATTTAAGCAATAATATTTATATAAAATATAAAACGAATACGTGCACGATTATTGTTGTTTATTTTTTAAAAACTTTTAAAGTAGAAATTTATCAGAAAATGTTGTATTAATTAATTTAAAATAATTGCAAAGGGTTTTCAAAAGATTCCAAAGGATTGGAAATATTTTACGGTATTTAAAAAGATCCTATTCAATAATTTGAAAGGATTTCAAAATATTTCAAACATTTTTTGGTATTTTGAAACATTCACTTGAATCGTCAATAGAATAAAAAGATTTCAAAAAATTTGAAATATTTTAGGGTATTTTAAACGATTCTAAGAAATTTTCATTAGATAAAATATTGTTGGGTATTTTGAAAGATTCCAAAGAATTTTCAGTAGGTTACAATAATTTTATAGTATTTCAAAGGATTTAAAAGATTTTAGTGCATTTTTAAGGATTCCAATGAAATTTCAAGAGTTCTCAAAGTTTCCAAGAGATTTTAAAGGATTTGAAATATATTAAGGTATTTTAAAAGATTAATTAAAAATACAAATTTCCGCCGAAAAACGCTAACATAATCTGAAATTGTTCAAGAATTGTTGAATGAATAAATGATAAATTGTAATGTGTTTTTGAAATCTAATTTTTTTAATATAAATTACCCATTTTCGACGAAATTGGCAATTGAAAAGTTGGTATCTTTAAAATCTATTATTTTTTTATTAAAAATACTAAATTTCCGGCGCAAAAGACATATATAACCAAAAATTGTTTCAAATTGTACGTTTTATTTGAAATTTAATTATTTTCATTTTTAAAAATCAATTTCCGGCGTAAAACGCTGAATAACGTAACCTAAAATCGTTGAAAATAGTGAGTCTTCTTAGAAATTTTATGATTTCACACCAAAATTCTTCTTCAAAAACACTAATTTTCTCTAAAAAGCCAAACAGTATTAAAAAGCAAGAATGTTTCTCAATTCGCATAAGATTTTCTATTTTTTTCTCATTTAAAATGATTACTGCCGGATTTAATTTATTAAATTTTAAATGTATATAAAACAACTTCCAGTAATGCAAAGCGAATCAGGTTTTTAACAATGATTGCGAGATTTTCGAGACATAACGTTACGCCACTTTTTCCCTAAAACTTATTAAAATATCGTAATCAATTATTTAAAAAAAAAAGTTTGTAAGTATTTACACATTCTGCGATTTATGCTTTTAAATTGATTTGAGCTTAAATTTTTAAGAGAATCTTGTTAACATTTTCCTTGAAGTTTTTCAAAAATCCGACTTCTATAACAACCCTGAATGTGAATAATACCATAATATTACAATAATGCAATATTTTATCAAGGAGAGTTGTTTTCTATTATTCTAAATTTCTTTCAGTTTCGAAATGACAGAAGGTGGTGCTGGTGGTACTGTTAAACCCAAGCGGAATGGTGCTCGGATTTTTAAAAATCCTCCACAACCTCACATGTGTATTCAAGATTACATGCAGGTAAGTCTAATTTTTTTCAAAAGCTATTTCTAGATTTATAACTCGAGAATAGAGAAGCCAGGAATTTTGGTTTTTAAAGGCTTTTTGTTTGATATGAGCAATTTTAAATACAAGTATCCAAAGTGGATTTCAAATGAAAATTTTCTGATATTTTGGTAATTCGAAACTTGGAGCGGGAAAAACCTGAATTTCAAATTGAATCTTAAAATTTAAATAATCTTTAAGTAATCTTTGAAATGAATCCCAATAAAGATTCTAATTTTTTCAAACTTTTTTATGGGTCCGAAAACTACTATTTATCACAAAAATTTGAAAAACATTTTTCAAAAGTGACTAGACAATTTTGTCCGTTATTTAAAGTCTTTCTGCGGATAAAAATACCTGAAAGAAAAATTATCAAGTCCAGAGGAAATAAAAATAAACAGGCAGCAAGTTTTTTAAATAGTCATTACAAAAAAAGTTGTAATACTTGAGAACGTTTACAACTACAAAACGTTCTTTTAAGCTATTTTCTCGTAATTAAAAGTTATCTTTTTCTACTTACGTGTAAAAAGTCTCTTTGAGTACCTCAGAAATTTTCACTGCTAGAAATACAGTACAAAAAATCAAGAACAGCTCGAAGAATTAAAAATAGATAAATTAAAACATGATAGTTTTCATATGCTATTCATCTATTTTTCATTATTTCAGTTTTTCTTCATTCTTTCTTATTTTATTTTGGTCATTAGGAAATCTTGAGCTATTCCAAGGGGTCTTCAAAGGTAGCTAGAAAACTAGTTAAACGAAAAAAAAATCATTAAATGACTACATATACCTATGAAAAATATACTTGCATTTAATAACTACTTTATTATGTCCCATTTTTGTAAAAAAAAAGGGTACCGTTGAAGCAGGAAAAAAGCATACAATGATCGTGCAAGGTTGTTCTTTTTTATTGAGAGAAACATCACACTAACCGATTTTGTAACATCTTATCTCACAAATAAGATAAGATAACGGCACTGTTTATTCTTAGAAATACGTTGGCTCTTCCCAAACTGTGTTTACTATTTCATTTTTCAGTTCATCTTAGTATCTCTTCTAGTTCTTCAATTATACAAAAAATCTAAGTGCATTTAAATAATTGATTAGGGCCGAAAAAATCAAAGCTTCATTGCTAAAATTAAAATACTTCTGTCAGCAGTAAAATTCAAATTTTTATTATTTTAATAATTTTTGTCAATTTAGATCAAATTAGATCAATTGTTTTTAAAGATTTATAATTGAGATTTAGAAAAAAGGAGTTAAAAAATCCCTATTCCCAGTCAGATGTCATCTCAATTTTAAAGTTCCCTCTTCCAAATTAAAAAAAAAGGAAAGTACTTCAAGCAGTTTTTAGATTTTTTCTAAATAATGATAGAAAATTTCTTTACATTGTTCATTGCGAATGTATCTTTTTTTGGTTAAAAATTCATCTCTTTTTGAAAATGTAACTTCTTTGTTGAAAATCAACTTTTTAACTGAAAATTTAACTATTTTAGTAGCAAATTTAACCACTTTGATGATTTTACGTTTTTTAATATTAAGAATCAGATTTGCAACGGAGAATTTGACAATTCTTTGTAAAATTCATTTTATTTGTAAAAAATAAATCTTTATTATTAAAAATTCATCTTTTTGTTAGGTATAAAATTCACCTATTCCAGTTGAAGATTCACCATTTTAGTTGAAAATTCATCAGTTTGGTTGAACATTAATTTCTCCAGCTGAGAATTTAACTGTCATATTTTTGATTGAAAATTGATCTTTTCTAGTTTAAAATTCAACAATTTGGCTGATAATTTGTCTTTTTTAATTTAAAATGAAACCATTTTGTTAAAAATTCAAGTATTTTGTTTAAGTAAGTATATTTTTTTGTACAAAATTATCTTTTTCTTTGAACGATAATCTCATTGGTTAAACATTCTTCTTTTCGGTTAAAAATTCAAGTATTCCAGTTAAATATTTATTATTTTAGTTGAAAAATCATCTTTTAGGTTGGAAATAAAAATACTGGATTGAAAGTTAAAGTCTGTCGTTAAAAATTAATTTCGTTAGTTGAAGGTTCATAATTTTAATTTAAAATTCACTTCTTTGGATGACAAATGAAAGTTCAACTATTTTATTAAATATTCATCTCTTTGGTGGAACATTGTTTGACTACAAATTTAATTATTCCATTTTTGGTTGAAAATTGAAGTATCCAGTGGAAGATTCATTAATTTTATTTGAAAATTCATTTTTTGCAATTTGTTGACCGGGAAAATTAACAAATTTGACCGGGAATTTCAAAAAGTCTGCCGAATCGCCACCATATTTTTAAATTAATTTCAATTGAATTTCGTAAATAAATTCTTTTCCAATAATGAAAATTGATTTGATAATGCCTTTAACTCTTACCCTATCACATAATTCTTTTCAAACTTTTAGAATATTTTGTTTACACAGGGTTCTGATCTTCCGTGCTACGTAAATGTCCTATCGTGGGATAAAGTCGCGATGCCATGCAGCCTAGCCCAAACGGTACCACTTTACGGTGGAATGAGAGTATCACCACCTCGAGGAGAGAAACCGGAAGTTGGCGTCTTTGCCGTAATAGCAAATCCAGAATTGCTAAAACAATATGGAAAGAATGCTCAGGACAAAAAGGTAGGATTTCTTTCATGTTCTTTTGTTTTTTAATTTCGCACTCTATATCAGCGTGCCCAACAGCTTTTAAAACAGTTTTTGAGGGGTTGGCCATTCGGGTTTTGAGTATACACGAGGTATCAAAAGGTTACAAAATAATTCTAAGGATTTCAAAATATTTCAAAGGTTTTATGATATTTAAAAGGATTTTGAACATTTTAAAAAGAGTTTGCGGATTTCTAAGAAATATTTTGAAATATTTGACAAATATTTCAAAGAATTCGTAAGGAATTCAGGCGATTTCAATAATTTCAAGGATTTTAATCAATTTCAGAAGGTTTCAATAAATTTGATGTTTCAAAAGATTTCAATGATTTCAATCGAACACAAAAAAATTCACAAATAAACATTAAAGAAAAATATGACAAATATTTAGAAGATTTCATAAAGATTGTACAGTATTTTAAAAAATTTCATAAAGATTTCAAGATTTTATGAGGGTTTCAAATATTTTAATGAACATTTCACAAAGATTTTAGAACTCCGAAGATTTCTAGGATTTTAAAAAGGGTATAAGTAAATCAGATTTCTAAGATTTCAGAACATTTCGAAGATTTGCGACGATTTCGGACTTTTTAAACAATTTCAAATATTTTAATGATTTCAAATTAATGCAAAATATTTCAGAAAGATTTCACAAATATCTTAAAGAATCAATAAGGATTTCCAAAGACTTATAGAATCTCAAAGAATTAAAAAAGAGTACAGTACGCCAAAATGCAAAACATTTAAAAGATCTGAAACGAATTCACATTTTTTTAGAAAATTTCAAAATATTTCAAAAAGGTTTCAAACATTCCAGTGATTTTAAATAAATACAAAAGATGTAGAAAAGATTGCACAAGTGTTTCAAAACATTTATTAGGATCTCGAAAGATTTCCAAAATTTAAAGAGATTTCAGAACATTTCAAAGGTTTCAATAAAATTGAGAAGATTTCAAAAGATTTCAATGATGTCAGACGAACCCAGAAGTTTTCATAAACAGAGATTAAAGAATTATTTCACAAAAACTTCAAAAAATTGCTCAAATATTCCAAAGAATTCAGGGATTTCAAAGATTTTACAATAAAGTTTAAATATTTCAACAGATTTCATAGGAATTTCAAGATTTCAAAAAGACTTTAAATACTTCAAAATATTTCAACGAATTCATCAAGATTTTTAAAGATTTCAAGAATTTCACAAAGATTAAAAAAAATTCAAGGATTTCAAAAACCTTTACAAAGGTTTTAAATTATTCACAAAGACTACTTATGTTCTAAAAAAATTAAGAATTTGTTTATTTCTGGTTCTTTGTTCCTCAAAAATTGCTGGCCAATAAAAAAGGAAATATTTTATCTTTTATATGAATAGCAAACAGTTATTTTATTAGTTGATCTAATAAAAAGAGTCCTGGAAAATATATAATTGAATAACGATTACTATTTATTTGTAAAAGTAGCTTTATGTTACTGTGTTTAAATATTTTTTTGGGATTAAAATTCGTTTTTTAACTGAAAATTTAACTATTCCATTTTTGTTTAAAAATGGATTCGTTTTAGTTGAGAATTAAAGTGCCTCGTTCAAGATTCTGGTTTAATTCTTATCTTTTTGGTTGAAAATTCAACAATTTTTTTGAAATTTTTTCTATCTGGCCTGAACAATCTTCCTTCGTTGAAAATTTAACTGCTTTTAATTAAAAATTAAAATCTTTTTTGGTTTATATATCAACTACTACATTTTTCGTTCAGAATTCATGTTTTTTGGAATGCAAATTAAATTGTTTGAAAGCTTAATTTTTTTGGCTGAAAATGCAATTACTTCAGTTGAAAATTCGTCTTGTTTATCAGAAAATAATCTTTTTGTGTAAAATTAATTTTTTAAAGTTGTGTATTTAACTATTCCATTTTTGATCGAAAACTCATATTTTTTACTTCTGAATTTAACAGTATGGGTAAAAAGTTGCATTTTTAGTAGAAAATTCCACTATCTCATTTAAAATTGAGGTATTTTTTGAAAAATGTTCTTTTTCTGGTAGAAAATGAATCTTTTTGTTTAAAAATTAATCTTTTTGGTTGAAAATTAATCTTTTTGGTTTAAAATTAATCTATTCTAGTTCAAGATTTATAATTTTTTGTTGTTAAAAAATATATTTAGTTTTTAATGAAAATTGAATTATGCTACGTTAGGTTGAAAACTGATCTTTTTAGTTCAAACTTTAACTATATGATTGAAAATTTATCTTTTTTAGTTGAAAATTCGAATATTTCGTTGAAGATTTAATTATTTCTGTTAAACATTCATAATTTTAGTTGAAAATTCTACTTTTTGTTTGAAAGTGGAATTCTTTTGTTAAAAATTAATATTTTTGGTTTAAAATTCATCTATTCAAATTTTAGGTTCATTTTAGTTGAAAAATCATCAATTTGGTTGAAAATTTGTTTGTTTTTGTTGCTAATTAGTTGTGTATGAAGATTCAACTATTTGGTTAAAAATCATCTTTCTTCTTGAAAATTCAATATTTTTACTTAAAAAAGTAAGAATTTGACACTTTAAATTAAATTTAATAATGCCCAATTTTAATTTTACCTGAATATGAACTGCATTTGAAGTCTATGAAGAGAAAATAAATATTTGTTTGAACCAGTATTCAAATTCATGAGCATTAGATATAAACTCAAGAAATGATTAATTATGTTCTAAGTGTTATTTAATTATTCAATTAATTGATAGCGCTAATATGTTTAAGAATATCTTATTATATAATTTGTCAAATTCTTATAATTGAAAGATATTAATTGAATCTTTAGGAACTGAAAAAACATTATTTATAATAAACTTTCGAAACTGTTTACATATTCCGAGTGAATTTTTTAAAACTTTTCGAAATGTTTAAATAGCTCTGAACTATAAAATATTGTACCTGGAACCCTGTATATTGGGAATGGTTAAATTGCGATACGTCATCTGGCGACAAAATTCGAACTAGAAAGAATAAGTACGATTTTAAAGATACATTTTAATTTTTGCATACAAGTGTTTTTACGATTTTTTATGGTGTTTAAAGTAATTTTTTTTTATAATAAAAATAATTCTTTATCGAAAACAAAGTGTTTTAGATGGAATTTACATCTTATATACTGTGAACAAAAAAACACATTTTTTAACAGAAATATTTGTTCTAAAAAAAAACAACAATTCTTGTGCTATTGATTGGGATTTTCAACAGATTATAAACTTAAATGGACTTTTTTGAAATAAAAAATAAACTCAAAGTAAATTTGTATTAATTTATACATGAAATATTTACTATTTAAAAATCTGATCTATAAGTTAGGTTAGACGTCGTATTTCACTTCCAATTGTCTATCATTCGTATTCTTTGCATAATCTGGATTACATTTGTCGCTATATACATTAATTAATGTTTATTCAGGCTTATAATGCATTGAAACTTTCATGAAATACTGAATAATTGCTTTTTTTTAACCGTTCTGACAGAAATGTGTTTTTCACTGTATAAGAGGGAAATTCTATTTAAAACGAATTTTTGTTGATGAAGATTTATTTTTAATATTCATTCATTGCTTTAAACTTTACAAAACAATCGTAAAAGACTTTTATGCAAAAATTAAAATAGTCCTTGACCCTTCGTTTGTGAATGTTTTTTCGGCACCTCCAATCTGTAAAGGTAGATTTTTGACGTCCGGCCATTTTTTCACAATATTAATATAGTCAACAAAAATTCCGAAAAAATGTATGCCAATTTTAGAAACCTTCAACTTGACATACATATCATAAAGTGGTAGAAAAATAAATTTTTTCATGTATTTTTCGTTGAACAAATGGAGCAACTCGGTAGGAATGCAGTGATTTACTCAGAAAATTGCAACTTTAATAATAATTAATATAGCGTTACTTAAAAAGAACTCAATTTGAAGGTTAATAATACCGATTTTAGATAAAAAAAATATTTCGCTTTATTTATATAAAATTATATGTTTCATTTTGGACAGGTAAGAAGGCAATAAATCATGTGTATGGCATTAGCATTCATACATTTTATTATCAAAAAAACATTTCTTTATATGGTTAAACAAAATTATTTTGACTGTACTATGACTGTTCAGAAGGGACTGGGACTGGTAGGAACCACTAAACGTTTGGAATTTGGTTGCATACCTTTTTTTTGTGGGGGTAACAGCGGCTGCCTTTCACTTTTTGGAAAATTATTAACTGAAACCGTTTTGGCCCGGACATGAAAGACCCACCTTTACAGGCAAATTGGTTAAAATCGTACCTACTCTGTTTAGTTCCAGTTTTCGGCTCCAGATGGCGAAATGGTCGACCAGCATTCCCAATATTCAATTTTTGTTTATAACGTTGTCACTATCATTGCAGGAGCGTACAACGCTGATAGACCTTCTCTTAGACTTTATCGAAGCGAAAAACGAGGGCGTCTACTTTTCCCGAAAATACACCGTTCTCAAAGATCGAGATATCACAGGAGAATTGAAAGAAGTATGGATGGCTGTTCAGGCAAAGAGAGAAAGAGAAAATCTTGCACCTCAGCAGGAAACGTGGATTGATGCTCAACCGGCGCCTGCGCCCAACTATCCTCAGTATTCAGATCAACAACAACAACACCAACTGCATCAGCAACAAGTAGATTACGCACAACCTCCCCAATATCGATCAAACGCCGCTTATTCTATGGGCTCAGTATCGACTAATGAAATTGTGAACCACGAACGTGAAATTCGGTTCAACTACTCGGAACAAAACCCTACCGTTACCCAGAGCGAACAAGCTTATCAATCCAGATCCGCGATATCACATTCATATAACAGTGATGGAAATATAATTCCTGCTGATAGCCGCGAACTAGTTTACCGCGATCGGCCTTACCGCGAACGAGATTGGCGCGAACGAGGTCGACCAAACGTGCCACAAAATCAGACTCAGCAAAATTGTCCAGCGTATCCAGCGCCTCAGTACCAGTTTCAACAGCTTCCTCGGCAAATGGTTCCACAGTATGTCAACTCAAATGTGCATGTCAATTCGAATGTGAATCCCAACTATATCAGCCGAGATTACAGAAATTCTCCAGTTCTTTGTCGTCAAGAATGTGACGAAAACATCACCAAACTGAATCTGAATTTTTACTCTGATTCGCAAAAGCCGATGACGTCTGCGGAAAGGAGGCAGGTGGATAATGCAATGAAGGATGAAGCTATTCGGATTCAACAGCAGCAGCAGCACCAAATTCAGCAGATCCAGCAACAGCAGATTCAGCAACACCAGCAGATTCAGCATCAGCAACAGATTCAGCAGCAGCAGCAGCCCATCAATCAGCAAGGCAATCATCAACAGTATCAATCCCATCAGGCACATCAGCGTCAGCA
>JAWWLR010000166.1:7530189-7540602 GCA_035041075.1 Acraspis erinacei | reverse complement strand
AGAGCAGCGAGATTATGCCGGAGAAAAGTGAGAGTCGAGAGAACATTGGCGTATCTAGGATTCCGCAAAGTATTCATTGGGATGAAAAAGTGAGTGGGAGAAGAAATGACCGTCGAATAAACGTGGAATGTAGAAAGAGACATATCGCGGGTAAGGATTATGCGACAAGAACAGCAAATAATGGTATGAAGCAGGAGCAGAATTCGGAAGCGGAGAGACTGTCGAAGCAGGAGAAGAATGCCGAGGAAGAGCTGATTCAAACGATGACCGAGATTGAAACGCAATTGCACCTGACTGTCTCTAAGCTTGGACGGAATGATTTCACCAATAAAGCGAAGACCGAGAGTCCGAAGCGAACTCAAAGTACCGTGAACAGCATTATCAAAAATGTTTTCAAGCAGTCGAGCAGTCAGGGGAAAAACAATGCCAGAGCAAACTCGAACGAGCAGGACGAGACTTATCATCAAGCCTACACGATATTAAAAAAGCCCGAGGTGTCGACAACGAGCGGTGAATCAACTGTTCCAATGTCTAGAGGGCCGGAGGAAGAAATCAGCGAGAAACTCGCTCAAATATCCATTGAAGACTGTAAGGACGCGACTCAAGTCAATGCCGTGCTTTCGTGATAGCTTAGTTATTATTTAAAAAAATGATACATAAAAAGGTAAGAAATAAGTTAGTGTACATACTAGATAGCCTTCAGAATAATCCGATAACGAATACTATTAGCCGATAAAAGGATTCCAAACCCGCATATTGAGCAAACGCCTTGAAATTGTTGAACCAACCCTGCCTTGTTCATTCTCATCATCGCTAGGCAGTAGAACAGTTTCTAGTTGAGTATTCTAACATTAGGTCTGATTAAAATTAATTCTTTTTTTTTATACGAGAGTAAGTGGAAAATCGTGATATCGCTTTGCTTTTCAGATAGGAAAGCTCATTTGTTTAATTATTGATGGCAATTTTGAAATTGTGCGATTTCGACAATCCATGATCAAGAAAAAGTACAACGCTGGCTGTACTTTTAGGCCGACAATTATTCAAATGTACGGGGAAAGTGTGATAAATGAGAAATTGTGTGCTTTTTTAATTATAAACAACCGACTTTTTCGAGTTTTTCGCCTTATGATTAAGTTTTGAGGCTTTTAGACTGGAAACTTATCAAACTTTTTTTGTTGTTATTAATTGTTTCGAAAAAGTGAAGTTTTATATACCGTACTAAATGACAGAAAAATGATAAAAATCTGTGCAAAGAGCTATTTTGAGGGCTAACTTTGAATTAAAGTCATGTAATTTGTGCAAAGCATTTTGGTTGGGAAGATATTCTAACGGAGGATCCGATACTTGGAAAGGATGGATCTGTTATTGAAATGGTACATATTTTTATATAAATTAGATTTTAATAATTTTAATTAATATTCATAAAAAAATGTATTGCAGTTGTTATAAACAAAAATTTTAAACAGTTTAAATTAATTTCAATTGTTTTTCAAAAATCGCAATATTCTTTTTTTCACTCTGAAAATAATTGAGAAAAAAGTGTTGCAATATAAGAAAAATTACAAATATCAACAAGATAATGAGTAAATATATGCAATTAAACAATTTTTTTAACAAAAATGATTGGTAACACGAATTTTCAACTGATAGTAATAAAATAATGTATTGGAGTTGTATTCGAAAAATTTAAAAACAGTTTTATCACATTTTTTAACGCAAATTATTAGTAACCTGAATTTCCAATTGGTATTAATAAAATAATTTATTAAACTTGTCAAAAAATTAGGAAAAAAATTTTATTCATTATAATTCTTTTTGAAGATTGCAATATTTTTTAAGTTATCTGAAAATAAGCATTGGTCTCAAAGTTTGAGGCATTAGGCCACGCCCCTTTGCTCTCAGGTCTTAAATTCTATGCTTTTAGATCATAGAGCCCGAGAATTTAAAGCACGTAAAAATTTTAGCTCTAAAATCACGCACTTTCATCTCTTGAAATTTCTTTCCGTATGATATTAAACATTTTTTTAACGCAAATTATTGGTAACATGGATTTTCAATTAATATTAATAAAATAATTAAAATTGTTATCAAAAAATTTGAAGAATAATATGAATTCCTTAGAATTTTTTTTGAAGGTCTCAATCTTTTTTGCTTACTTTAAAAATTGTTAATAAATAAGTATTTCACTATAATTTTTTTTTTGAATTTAAAGTAGAGATAACGAGTAAAATATGCAAGTAAACTGTTGTTTTAAACGCAATTATTGGTAACATGAGATAAATATAGACAAAAAACGTATTTTAACAATTAAAATAAATTAAATTTTTATTTTTGTACCTTGGAAGGTGACGCAAGAGAAAGGTACAAGGCGAAAATAAAAATTATTGAATACTGTGATCCAAATAGCTTGAAATCCTTTGAATTTGCCTAAATTCCTTTAAATCTCTTGAAAATCCTTAAAATCTTTTGATTGTTTCAAATCCGTTGAAATCTTTTTAAATAACTTTTCAATTACTTGCTTGACATTCTTTAAGCCTTTAAAAATAAACTTTAAAATCCAGTAGTCTGTAGTAATTCCTTAAAATGACTTGAATTCGTAGAAATCCTGTAAGATTTCTTGAAAATCTTTAAACTCCTTCGATTTTTGTTTTGTTTTGAAATCCCTTCATTATTATTATTGCACCATTAAGCCGTTTCCCTTTCGGGGTAGGCGTGACTCACTCGGTGGGGAAGGGAGTAGTGTGAGACAGGGGTTATACTTATTTAAAATTATTTTTTAATCTTTTTAATCTAATCTTTTTAAATAACTTCAATAAATCGCTTGACATTCTTGAAAATCACTAAATCTGTTTTAAAATCGTTCGCAAATACTTTAAACTTTTTGAATGATTTTTAAATCCTTTAAAAAGAAACTTTGAAATCCCGCCAACTCCATAGTAATTCCTTAAAATCATTGAATTTTTTTAATCTCTTTAAATTCATTGAAATCTTTTGAGTATCCCTTCAGTAACTCGCTTGAAATGATTTAAACTGTACTAAAATCTTATAAAATCTCTCGAAATCCGTAAACCTTTTTGGATTCTTTAAAAAAATCTTTAAAATTTCTTGAAAATTATTCAATTTTTTCGCATTCTTTTAAAATTCTTTGAAATCATTAAAAATCCCTTGAGAATTCCTAAAATCACTTAAAGTCTCTCAAAATCCTTTGAAGTCTTTTTAGTATCTCTTCAAATTCTTTAAAAAGCATTCAAATGTCTTGAAATCTCTTAAAAATCTGAAAACTTCTTTGAGTCCTTCTAAAATTTCATGAAACCAATCGCACACTTCCCAAATTACCAGAAATAATCAAAGAAATGGCTTTTCTATGTTAAAAGCGAAACCATATCACGATTTTTGACTTACTTTCGCCTAAATAAATTAATTTTAGTCAAACTCCTATCTAAACAATGTAGTGTACAGTCGACCAAGTGGCAAAGCCTGATAGATTTCGATGTTACCGACCGAGTGTGATGTAATGTCAGAATGCTTAATACTTGAAATGAAAGAGCGACAACACCAGCAGGGCGTTAAGGAATATTCACTGATCTGATATGGGAGGTTTTCCAATATTTTGTAGGGTTTGCTGGCGTGGCTGTGAGACACAAATCAGCTAGGACGAGACTCGCGACCAAGCGATATTTTAAATGGTCATGTTATATGCTATTCGGACAGCCAGATATTTCACGAGACAATATTAGAGTACGAATTATGAAGCACAGAGTCAAACTCGAGATGGGAGATATCCCAAATTCCAAGAAAAATACCTCCCCGAAAAAGGAAACGAGTCCTTGCAAAGAACTGATATTATCTTTTATTATGATCACTATGATTATGAATATTATTAACAGTAATATTAACGCTGCTTCTAAAGTGAAGTTCCGAAACGCGTTTACGTTCCAGTTGCTGAACTGAACACACACCGACGCGAACACTTTGGGATTTGACATAAGCTAAGAATTAGGCGAATAAAATTAATTGCTTGGAACTTAGGAGACACAAAGTCACTTAAGAAATTCGATAAGTGCTAATGTTTGGCGGGAAGCTTTTCCCGTCGTTTGTCTTCGTATAGGACAGACCTAGGTCTTAATCAAATAGTCATAAAATATGAGCAATAATAAAATCTCAACACCACTTTAGATCATTAATAGCTGAGATAGGTGCTCTTCCAATAATTAATTCGCCTCGATTCAATTCACGTTCATTAGTCTAGGAATCACGTCGGAAAAATACTTAAAATTACAGAAAAACAATTATTGCAGTAACATTTTTAATGAGTGAGCTAAGGAGTCCTTTCTGATATGTAAAAATCTGTAACACAATTCCAAAAGTCATATTTCAATGGTCGGACCATTTCTATTGCATTCTAATGAAAAATTATTATTATAAAAATAAAATTGTGCGAAAAACTGAAGAAAAAAAGTTATAACCGAGCTATTGTAATTTCAAAATTCCTCATGTTTTGGGGGTTTAATTATTTTTGGTCTTTTTAGGATTTCAAAATTTCCATTTTTTTGCATTTTTTACTAAAAAATGGCCAAGAATTTATGTTGAGCAAATACTCTTGAGAATATGCTCAGCATCACACTCAGCGATTTTTTAAATCTTATTTTAAAATGCTCATTCCAAAATCGGGAATTTTTAAATTTTTTATTTAAAAACCATTTTTAATGGTTTAAAAATTGACCAATAGGGAAGAATTGTCAAATATTTCTATTGTAAGGTTTATCTAGAAATTATGATTCCTTATTTTCACTAAGGACTTAAATAATAATTTTCAAATTTGTGGGATTACGTTCATTAATATTTTCAAAAATTACAGTTTTAAACAAATTATTTTAAACTTGGATAGTTTTTGACGTAATTTAGATATTTAAATTTTTCCTCCAAATTTTGGCGAGATTTAATCCTCTTTTTCGAAATTGACCAGAAAAACTTGAAATAGTCTTAAAATTTACAAAATGACGACGATTTTCTTTCAAGATAAAAATAATATTTTCACAAAGAAGCAACAATGATACTGTTCGCCATTTTTTTGTTTTGAATAAGCTGCACAAAACTGAAAGATCTGTTGCCTATAAAAGAACAAATTAAATTTGCAAACAAATCGCAATGCTGCGGTTTTGTTAATTTTAAACTGTATGACATTTTCCCGGTATATTTCGAAATACAGGGACCGCAGTTCATGGAAAGCCTGGAAATGTCGAAAAATTAAAAAGGGGGGTAATTTTTCAAATTACCCTAACTCGGAACCTATTAAAGATCGAATGTTTTTTGTTGTTGTTCAGTTTCCTTTTGCTGTTGGACATTTACAGCTTTTTATATGTCGAAAAGAACCCCTTAATGAAAGTTTCTCTTTAAAAATGTTACTGTATTTTTGTTCTTTGACCAAAATTACCATATGCCTGGTCTAAATAAACTATTTAAAGAAACAGATTTAAGACGACGGCGACTCCGCCAAGATTTGATCCAGGAATGGAAAAAATGTTAGCCAACTTGACAAGTTTGACAGAGATAATGCCTCGAAGAGTCATTTCCAAAATTTCGAAAACTCGTGCACATTTTTTTAAAGAAAATAATTTTCTTGATTTATTAAGGAAAGAAACAAAAGCTTGCAGTTTAAATTTCGCGCCAAAATTAATTGAAAAATTAACGGTGCTCTTGCCATTTTTTGGCGAAAAATGTAAACTCGAGATTTTCTCAGGGATGCATAAGTTGCAGATTATTAGTGACTGGAAAAAAGTGTGAATTGGCCATNNNTGACTGGAAAAAAGTGTGAATTGGCCATTGATTGGTTTCATAGACCGATTAAAATTTTATTTTTGCTACAAAAATTGTCACTACATAAGAAAATCGTAACTGAAATCACAAATTAGAATAATAATTAATTTTAGAAGTTAATCTTTGATTTGAAGCATGCTTTTTGAGTTAGAAACAAGTTGTTGATTAATGGCTTTATTATTTAAAGTATCCTATTTGAAATCAACATTTTACTATTCTCCATTTTAATTATTCGCGATTGAAAAATCGTTCAATTTTAAAAGCTTTTATTTCACATACATCATTTAATTGTACGAGATTTTTAATATAAAATTCTAAAATTATCTTCAGATTTTTAAAATTTTACATAATTTCAGTTGAAAATTGATGGTAGTTTAAGTTTGAATTTTTATTCAAGATTTGAGTGATTTTTAACGCCCGCCTCCCCCACACTTATGAATCCCCAAAAATGTTTCATAATAATTTTAAATTGATTAAACAATTTCCTTTTATTTAAATATTTGTTTCAAGCATTTACCAATTGTTTAAATAATTAATTATTATTCACTTAAAGCGGCTCTCAAAGAACAAATTGAAGACTTATTATTTTTTTAATATGTTTGATTTTGTCGCTTATTATTTTGTTTAAATAATTTTTTGTTCAAAAAGCAATATATTATGCTAAAATTATTATCAAATTGTTTAAACAATTTATTCAAGATTAATTGTGCATTTTTATCGAAATGCGAAAAAAATCTTATTTGTTTTCTACATTGGGTAAGTGCTTCGATTATCGTTAAATATTTAAATGCTATATACATTCTTGACTTAATGAATATTTGCTTAAACAATTTTTTCACATTGGGCTTCAAAAATTCTATTTTTTCAGTAAAATTTCATTCTTTAAAATTCATAAGAATGTACGAGTAATCTTTAATCAATTATTTAAACAACTTACTAATAGATTCAACAAAAACTTTTATCCGTGACAATGACAAATTACTGAATTAATGACAGAAAAAGGTTAAATTCAAACATTTATTCCAGAATAAAATTGTTTAAACAAAAAATGATGTAAAAAATACTAATTTTGTTAAGATTGTGGTGTATTATCTGAGTTACGTAGATAATAATAAGCAACAAGGTTGATCACATTTTTAGAAAAACTGCAGTTTTCTATCTCTCTTTAAAAAAAGTTGCAAGTACATAATAATTAATTGTTTAAACAATTTTTACATTCTTGAAACAAAGATCAGTTTTTCTATAAATGACTAACTGGCTGAATAAACGTAAAAAAGTTCCTTTATATGAGGAAAATTGTTTAAACGATTGAAAATTGATTGGAACTCGTTTAAAAACATTTCACTCGTCGAATAAAATAATTGATCGCAGAAAAGGGAAAAAACAGCTCACATGTGTCAATTTTGCGAGAAATTGTCAATTTAATTTTATTGTGGCATTTCTGGGACTCTATAAGAGGGAGTAAGAGCGTCCAAATTCGAAGTAAATTAGGGGAAAAAAGCTAAGTTTAAACCTAGAACCATGAATCTTTTTTTTCTAAAACAAAATTTTTCTTATGTTTATCTTAACGGGTTTTTTTTGGGCTTTTACGGCACGATTTAATATTAATCGATTTAACTTAAACTAGGGGGGATTTTTTTTCTGTGAACCTCACGAAATGGTTCTTTTTTTATCAAAAGCTACCATCCGTGTATAGAAAAAAAATTTACAATAATTTTATATTTTTAATCTCCGATATGGAATACAATAGGTTTCAAAATTTTGGAAATAATTTTGATGTGCGACAGCGATTTGAACTTTTTCGTTCTAAAACGCAGACGGTGGCGAAGTTCCCTTCCTAGGATTTAAGGTTTGTAATTATTAAACTTAAATCTACCTATTAAATTAATCCTGGAACAAATAAAGTATATAATACAAACATAAAATTTCAGCACCCTCTGAAGTTTCGGGGCAAGCTAAGCTCCCAGAACGTGATCACGTTTTGTGATTATGACCAAAAATTGATAAATACATAGAAAGATCACGATGTGCATCACTTTATCGATATCAATGCTCGAGATCTGCCATTTAGATTACGCAATAAGAATTAATACATATGTATAAAGAAGATTCATTTTTGAAAATTCCTCTCTATATGCGTAATCTTAATTTTCTGACTTGAAAAAATTTCATTCTTTAAAGTTTTTCAAACAAAAATCATGCTCCTTTCGTTATAGTAGTCACAATTTAGCGCATGATTTTTCGTTCATGTTTCAGGCGTTCAATAAATTTAATTACTCATTTAAGGACGTTTTCAATTTAGGATTTGTCTAAGATTTGAGCGCCTGAAATTTGAATTTGTACCAACTTAATAGCTCAGTTGTGGACGTTCAAGGAAAGGACCTCGTCGCAATAAAATTTTGAAAAAATTCGCAATTTCTGTTTTTAAAAAACGGAATGGAAGAGAAAAAATTTATGGATGTGGATTTAACTACTCTTCTGTGATTACTAATTTTATCTGCAATTGTATCCTATCACTAATTTTAAGCTTAGAATGCGGAACGTCGTTTTACAATTAGTTAAGAGTTTTTTCAATTGCGATTTTAATGAGAGGAAAAATTAAATTAATTCCGGGGTTTCAAAAAAATATTTGTGAAGTACATAAGTATGAATTTTCACAAGAATTTTTTTAAATTTAACTTTATTTACATTTTACTTATAGTTTTAAAGAGGATAGTGGAGGATAGGATATAATCCTCCAATTATAAAAAATATTTTTGAGAACATCCGATTAGAAAATTTAGTTTGGATAGATTTTTGATTACGGATGTCTATTTTTACTTCTGCGAAGGTGTGAAAAAAACATTATTTTATATTTTTTTGTTTTGTTTAAAAAAATTTGTCTCCAAGCGAACTATTTATTTTGTTTTTGGTTCGACTGCTGGTCGGAGTTTATCATTTCTCTCTTCAAGTTTTAGTTTCTAAGTTTTAAAGATTATAATTTATGAACTATGTGTATCAACATCGTTTGATCTGTTATAAAATTCTATAATGAAATCGCATTGTGCATTAAATGTCGATGCGTTAGATTTATATAATTTCATTTTCAATTTGCAGTTTCAGTTTAAAATAGAGATTTTATTTTTAATTTTAGAATTTGTACTTTCGGGCGATGTTGGGAGGCAAGCTTTACAAATAGTATCTTTTGCCTATTTACAGCTATTTATATGAATGCAAATAAATGCGGCTTGTTCCCTTCCACCGGCCTATTTTCCACAACCCAATATCCAGTTATTGTTAATAATATGTATTCAGTATTCATGTTATTTTAGATTATTATAATATTATGGTTTAATATTGTGACCATCAATATTGTAATCTATTATTATTCTATAATACACGTTTTTTTTCAAAGTTAACTCGTTTTATTTATTCAGGTGACCTTTCACATTTTTTTTATTAATGCAATGGAAGCTGGATTTCCGTAAACTTGATTTCTGCGTTCCTAGAATCGCTCTCCTCGGCAATTTGGTGGCAATTTGGCTACGGGACCGAGAAATATGCGGTGCTCAGTCAAGCGTCATAAACAAAATGAGTTTTTGATCATATAAAAAAAGAATAATTTGAGAGAAATGGTTTTATTTTTCAAACAAACTGTTTTTTTATTTTTTCACAGATTAATGTGGAAAGGGTCTTGGAAAATTAAAAAAGCTACCTCGAAAATATGCAGTTTTTAATTATTTTTCATTCTTTTGAATTGCTTCGAATCCTTTTAAACTCTTTCAAATCCTTTTGAATTTTTTCCATTTCCTTGAAATCAACTCAATTCCTCCGAATTCCCAAATATATCTGAATTCATCTAAATGGTCTGAGTTACCTGAATTCCTTGAATTCGTGGAATTTCCTAAATTCTTAGAACTCCCAGAATTTCAAGGACTTCAAAATAACTGAGAGAATTCAGAAGAATTGACAAGATTTGGCGAATTTGAAGAATTTCAGGAATTTAGAATATTCCAGGAATTTAGGGAATTCAGAATATGAAAGAATTTTAGAGACTTCGAAATATTCCAGGAATTTCTGTCTCCCTTCTCAGGAAAAATGGAGGATATTATATATATTTAAAAAAAATTATCATTAAATGTTACTATTTATTTTTATTGTTCTATATTATTATATTATATAATACTGTAAGCGACGAAGACGCGGTCTTTTTAATTATAAAAATTATTGATAAAAGATATATTTTTAATTGTGAATGTTTTTATTTATATTTGGAAATAATTCTGTTTTGAACATATATAGCTACCAGACTATAATTTGTAAACTTTTCCACACATTCAAAGAAATAAGAAAAATATCATTATATAAATAATAGTTTGCGAAATGTATAGAGTATAGGATGTAGGTAATGGTAAAAAATGTTCCGCGGTAATCAAATAACTACCGGTACGGATACATTTTAAACAAAATGTAGATTTTTGCAGGTTTTGAAATAAAATGTTAATATTTTTTAAGGACTTTGAAATTATACAAAAATAGTTTAACTTAAAAAAATGTAGATTTTTCAAGATTACAAAAAAGATTTAGAAGATTTTAAAGAATTTTCAAAGATTTCAA
>JAWWLR010000166.1:7498944-7510743 GCA_035041075.1 Acraspis erinacei | reverse complement strand
TGACAAAGAGTGTAAAATTTCAGAAAAAGGCGCAATTATATAGCATTAACATAGGAGAAAATAGTTATAAACAATAATAATTTATTAAAAAATTATGTTTGTTAAATATGATTAATTTTTACCTCTTTATAAGTAAAATGTGACCAAAAAGTTGAATATTGCAGTTAAAACCGCATTATTCAAAAAGAATATTAGATTAAAAAGCATAATAAATTATTTAAACAATTATTTTTGAAAACATAAATGCACTATTACCTCAGACTAATTAAAAAGTGGATAAAAAGTGTAAAATTAAAAAAACTGCAACTTTATAGAATTATGCTATGAGAATAATAGTATACATAATAATAAATGGTTAAAACAATAATTTCTATGAATTGTTTATTTTCTCGCTCTGACTGAAAAGTTTAAAATAAGTTGAAAAATTCCGGAAAGAAACGCAACTTTCGAACTCTATTTCAAGAGAAAATTGCTTAAAATGATAATAAGATGTTTAACAAATATATTTAAATATTTAATTAAGAGTAGAAAGTAGTATATTATATGCATTAGAAACAATTGAGATTTAGAAAACCGTAAAAACTCATAATTAGCGCCAAAAAATTCCAAAACCTAATTTTTCACTTATGGAATTCTTTTAGGACCCTATAAAACAGACTTATGGGGCGGATTGTGAAAAATAATGATCCATTTTTATTTTATAGCTAATCCGGAAGAGAAATGCTCATTTTAAACTCGAATCACCTCATATTGACAATTCTGAATAATATTTACAAAAACCTCTTTTATTCTTATGGAAAATGCGTGTTAAACTTCTTGGGGCTTCCGAAATCTGTAACAAATGTAGTGACGATATGCATGAAAATTTGAGAAAAAAAATTCCAACGCATCTTTGGATCACTCTATTATCTATGCTCCTGTCTATGTTCTTGCCTTTCTGTTCTATTAATTTAGATAACAGATAGGGGAGCCCAATTAATTAACCTACAGTATATAAGATAATTATTTATACCTGTAACTTATTAACACATATAGTATCCTAAATATTAAATGAGATAAACTAATTTATTTTACATGCATTAGTCTTTTTAATTGATGATTATCTTCTATAGGTTCATTATCTATTGTAGGGTGGTCTCCCCTACTATGAAATACAATTTTGTTTATATTGATATTAATTCGAGATATTAGTTTAAAAATTGCGTAAGATAAAAAAAGATCGTGCACGTAGCGCACGTGTTTGTTTTCCAGTTTAATTAAAGCAATACAATAGTCTGATTATAATAGCTTTTAAGGGTGCTACAAATATGTTGAATGCAACAAAGAAAATTAAAAATTCGTCTTTTTTCCTGTTTCTATCATTAGACTTTATCTCAGGTGATTAATGTGACTTTGCATGCATGGTACATAAGAATAGCTCTTCCTTGCAAAAAAATGTAATTCAAGCAAAATCCGAATGAAATTCCTTCATTATTAATTCCAGACAAGTGCGATACACAGATGTTACCTATTTTATCGACTCTGCATACAAAACAAGTCATTTTGTACTTTTGGTACTACATCGGTACATTACTACCGGCTTTTGCAGTGTCAATAGATTAAGATCAGAATATCGGTTCCCAGATTATATATGCCTTTGGCATCATGCCAAATTCGACTTTACGATTCTGTCACCACGCGTGTTCAAAATACGTGTTGTTGCACGTATACTATGCGTGCGGAACTGTATGCTAATCAGTTTGCCGAATGCATTATGTCCTTTACATTCTACAGTTTTACATCACCTTTCTTTATATTTTTAATTAGCGAAACGTAAATTGAATTACTAATTTTCATTCTTCATTTTAGGTATTAATTATCGTTAAAGAAGAAATTGATAGTCAGTTGGACCTTCTATCCATTTTTTTCCTCGTAACGGTTTCACGTTGATCGGGAATTTTTTTTACTAATCTTTGGAAGAAAAATCTATCCAATCATCTGAAATATCAAATGATGTACTGCGATTTGTCTCCCGAATTTTTGAGACGACTAGCTAAGCTTACGAAAAATATTGGACTAGTAATCCCAAATTTCAGGAAGACTAGACACTTCGTTTAAAACAAGATGGTTTCAACTTTTATGCAATGTTAAGTTCAAATCTTAAATTATTTAATTTTCAGCTTATAATGGATAATTATAAAATCTTACACTTCCAAAATATTTGATATTTTAGATCTTAATTTTTAAACGTATTATTTTAATGAAAATTTTTTGATTGAAAACATTTGAAGTTGAGCTGTTTAAATATAAATGATATTATGATTTTAAAAATAAAACCGTAGTTCGAGTGCAAAAAATTAAGCAGTGTTTAATTTGACAAGATGATTCTGAGTTTGTTCAAAATAAAACAATTCACAGATTTGAACGTTGAGAATTAAACAGTTTTAATTCGAAAGACTCAGCAGATAAACAAATTTAAACGTCCGAGGTTAAGGGAAAAATTTTTTATTCAACATTTTTTGAATTGGGGCGGACAGTTTTTTATATTTGTATTGATTTTGAAGGGACAAAATTTTGCTTATTAATTGTTTATTTTAGTTGTAAGAGGCTAATTTTTAGTGTTTCGTAGACCAAGGCAAAAACCCTTATAGTTTCGGTCGGGTATTTGTCCATCGTACTTTTTTACAAGATTCGTGATTCGAGTTAATATTCGAGACGGCATTCGAGACAATGCTTGAGATGAGATTTGAGATGAGACGAAATTCGAGATGAGATAATGGACAAAGAAGGGGAAAAAAGGGAAAAGGGAAAGTGACAGGGAGATTTGAACAATTCTCTGTGCAAAGTGCAAAGTTTGCTGTGAAACCCTTTTTTGTGAGCGTATGTCGCCTTCTGTGACAAGTTTTTATTAATTGAATATGTTATGTTACATGTTTTTGAATTGGAAAAGGCTCTTTTAAAGAAAAACATTTTTTCATTGAGTTTAAGGGAAATTTTTTTATTTTTTCTAAATTGGAAGAAGACAATTTTTTCAAATATTGTTATTGAGTTTAGAGGGAAAAAACATTGGGGTTCAATTTTCTATAAACTGAAAATGCACTTATTTTGTTTTGAAACTTTGTTTTGAGTTAAAAGGGTGAACAATTTTCTTAACAATTGTTTCAATTTGACACCACAGTTTTTCAACGGATCTCCACGTTTTGAGACCTCCTTATTCCGAAAATCCAGTTTTTACGATGGCGTCTGTCTGTCTGTCCGTCCGTACGTCCGTAAACACGATAACTCTCGAAAAAATGAACGAATCAAATCGATCTTTTGCACTTTTTAAAAATTTTTGAGACCATTTTTTTCTGAATTTGAAAATTTTATGTACGGATATTTATAGTATTAGAAAAGAAGAACAATTTATCCTAATGACTTTTTTCGATAAAGATAAATTTCTCAGTTATAGAATTTTCAAAATTAGTCGAAAATCCCAATTTTAAGCCAAACAACGCACGATATGATATGGATTTTCTTGGAAAATCGAAAATTCAAATTTTGATTGCACAAAAAATAATAATGAAAAATAAAAAGATCCATTTTGTGGTCAATTTGTGCAGGATTAAAAAAAAGATAAATAAAAACAAATTGTGATCCGAAAAAAGATCTACAATTTCGTTAAGAAACACTTCCTGATAGGACGCGTACCTTTTATTTTATTTGTGAAAAAGAACATTGAAAATAAAAAATAAAAACTTTTGGAAAAACGACCAAAGTTACGAAAAAAAATATTGAAAAAAGACTGGTTATAAATGTCCTTTAAAAATCGAGCGCGCAACGCGAGTGTCGCGATGAAAATGTCTACCTCAAAGCCTACAGAGCTTTGAGAAACTCAATCTTTCCCTAAACCTAATTAACTAGAAAATTCAAAATCACACGCGTGCCCTAAGCGCGCTCTAACTTGCGAGCAAAGCGAGCCGCGTATGTAGCGTGCGATGAGAATGTTCCCGCGCAGCGGCAGATTTTTTGACTAGAATCGAAATGAGAGGTAAGATTCGAGACAAGATTTGAGATTATTTAGGCACATGTCGCCTAATTTTGAATAATTTTTATCGATTGAATGGGGGGCAAATTTGGTATTTTTAGCATTCATATGAAAAGAAGGCACTTTTTATTTTCAATTGTGTACTAGTTTAAATTGAATTTATAAATGTTTAAGCTTCCATTTTAAAGGTTCAAAATTCCAAAGAGTGCTTTATTTTGCAGCTCAGTTTTGATTACTACTCAAAAGAAAAAATTTCAGTTGTAAGAGTTCAAATTTTTTATTTTCAATGAATATGAAAAATGTTAGCCAAGCGAAAAAAGACCAAGAATAAACCGGGAATTTTTCCCTGAATTAAAACGTCCACGCTGTATTTTTCTCCGACGAAATTTTTATTATTACAAGACAGAAAAAATGCTTTTTTTCAATTCAAATAAAATTCCATTCAGCCTATATCAAGGACATATTTTTCCTTAGCTAATATTTATTTTCATGTAACTTGTCTCTGAGTAAGTGCGAATAACTTTCTAACTTTGCGTTTCTTCGACTTCATTAGAATACAATTGCAGATGCGGAGAATTAGACTCCTACAAAATTTTCGTTGCATTAAAGTAATTTGTCAACTCGTTTGTTTGCATTATAAATAGATTATTTTAGATGGAATAGAAAGCATTATTGAGCATCTTTCTCGAGAAAACTTTCATCTTATCATTTCATACAGATGCATCTCACGTGCATTTGTCGTGCAATTTAATGATGTACAATCATAGCGTGTTATTTTTACTCACGTGACTGAAAATTTAATTGGTCCTGAAGAAATTATCTTATATTCCTTATCTCATTTTCCTTAACTTTTTTACGCTTTTGGGCGTGACAACGGTATTCTTGGAGACTGACGTGATCATTTGTAATGTTCCGCAAGGAATATCTGGATTCCTTAGGATTTTAACGGATTACCCTGGATTAATGCTATATAAATAATTATTCTGGATAACCTAAGATTTTCTCGGATTGCATATAATTATTATGGATTATATAAAATGAAGGAATCTGCTTAAACTTGACTCACGCGAATTTTCAACCAAACATCAGGATTACTTTTTTTAATTCTTAAAGATTCGGGAAAATAGATGAAATTCTAACCAAATAATTGAATTTTCAACCAAGAAAATGAATTTTGTTCCAAAAATTAATGCATTTTAAATGAAAAGCATCAATTGTCTACCAAAAATGAAATATTTATTTTTTCATTCAATAAATTAATTTTAAAAAAACGAAGTTCTAACCAAAAAGATGAATTTCCAACTGAAATGGTACAAAAAATTAACTTTTAACAAATTAGTTCGACTTTCAATCAAACAGATGAATTTCCAAACAAAAATGTTAATTTTCTACCAAAAAAGACGATTTTTCAACAAAATACATGAATTATCAACAAAAAATTCATTTTCAAACAAATAGTTTAATTTTTTACTGAAGTAGTTGAACTTTCTTAAGCCAAAAAGACGATTTTTGAACAAAACAGTTGATTTTTGAATAAAAAATACTTTAAGTTAATTGTGGAATTTTCTGTCAATCGGATTCATTTTCTAACAAAGAAGACGAAATTTTAACAAAATATATGAATTTTCAAAGAAATAGTTAAATTTTCAACTAAAATGATGAACTTTGACCGAAATTGTTAAATTTTCAGTTTAAAAAAAATTATAAGTAAAACAAAACATTTTCTAACAAAACCGTCACATTTTTAACTAAACAGTTGAATTTTCAACTAAAATAGATCAATTAAAAATTAAATCGTTAAATTTTCAGTTTAATAAATTAATTTTAAACAAAATATTTAAACTTTTCAACAAAATAGTTCAATTTTCAATCAAAAAATGAATGTTCAAATAAGGTTCAAATAACTTTCTGACAAAAAATATGAAGTTTCAACAAAATACCTGAATACCTGAACTAAGAAAGGCAAATTTTCACTAAAAATCAATTGGTTTTAAATTTTAAGTTAAAAAGTGGATTTTTTAACAGATAAAAAAAAAGAAATTTCATAAAAGTATTTAAATTTCCAACCAAACCATTTTCAAATAAAATCAGGAATCATCAACCAGAAAAGTGAATTTATAACAAGTGGTTCAAATTTTCACCAAGTAGTTGAAGTTTGAACGAAATAAGAAATATATAATTTTTTTAAAATTATAACACTTCTAAACTGTAGAACTTTAAACTGTAAAACTTAAACATTGAAGTTGTTTAATTTCGAAGATTTACAATTTAAAATTCTTTAATTTTGATGATTTACAGTTAATTTTTCTATTTATTTAAAAAAATTTGTAAATGAAAATTTGATTTTTGATCTGAACAATCATCAAAATTTAAGAACTTTAACTTAAAAAATTTAGAAATTGAAGTTTTCAATTGCAAATCTTCACAATTCAAATATTTAAAAAATAAACTTCAAACTATATCAATTTAGATTATACAAATTAAAAATTAAAGGATGGTTTATTATTGCAAATGTTCAAGATAGGCCTATTTCAAAACGATGTTTGAAATGTTATGATTTTAAACTATAAACATTGAAAATTAAAAAAGTTAGCGAATTTCAAATTGAACATCTGCAAAATGGATCACGGTCGAAAATCGCAGACTAAGCAAGACTCAGAATCCCAGACTCGCTTTTGAGAACATCTTATTACGATATAAAATTCAGCATTAACTTATATTTTATTCTTTACCTATAATATTTCTGCTCGAATAAAATCTTATATTTAAATGAAAGTCTCAGATATTTTAATATATTATTATTATTATTATTAATTATATTTTATAAGATTTTAAATTGAAGCATATATTTTAATTTGATAATTAGGAAATCAAAATAAGAAGCGTGTCATTTATTATTGATTATTTTTGCTAATTTATTAATAAAATAAATTTTTTCAGATGCGGTTGCTGAAAGGCTTCGAATAATTCTAAAGGAAGGATTGAACGTTCCGGCAGACGAAGAAAAGGATGAATTAGAATTACCATCTTATTATGATCCTCAAAAATTTAAGCTTGCTCAAATAACTTTTTACAACAATTTATTCACTATGATGATAGCAAAATTATCAGGTCTGCTAACTTTATTAGCTGTGCCATCAATATTAGAAATTCTCATATTTACTAAACAAAGTGGCACTCCATGCACAGCTTTTCGAAGATATCTTTCTACTATTCTTCACACTTTTGTTTGGTATGAAAGCGAACCACAAAAACAGGAAGAGTAAGTTATTGATTTTCTTAAACATTTTCTTAAAAAATAATGATAAAGCGAAAATTTTCTCACTTCTTTTGAATTTGTTCGTTATTTTTAGTAACTGAATGCAAACTCTCGTCTTCGTAGAATTATTGACTGTTTTTTTTTATTAATTCAAGAGAAGGCCTGCATTTTCTTACCAAGAATAATTAACCGATGTAAGAAGAATTTGCTAATTCGAATGCAGTTCCGAACTTTATTAACTGATTCCTAGAGGAAACAAAATTCCCATAAATTATTTTCACTCCAGACGATTTGATCTCAGCGAGAGGAAGTTAGGAAAATATTTTTGTTTGCCTTGACGATTTTCACAGCCAAGTCGTAAAAAGACGTCAAATTTTTGCAAAAGTTTTCTATTTATGTAATCTCTATCTTAATGCTAAAAAAGAGAGTTGTTAAAATTTTTTTGAAAGTCATAGGAATGTTTTAAAAAAATTTTAATTTCAGAGAGAAAGAAAAATTACTATTTCCCTATATTGGAATATATAAATACTCCTCCTTCTGGAAAAATTACAACTTCCTAGCACCAGCAAAAAATAATTTTAGGAAGCGCTGAATAAAAAAAAATTAAATCAATTTTCTACAAATAGATTAATTTTTAACTGAAAAATATAAATTTTCAACCAAGTTGTTGCATATTCAAACAAAAGCAGAATAATTTAATTTGCAGTTAAAAATAGTAATTATCAACAGAACAGACAAATTCTCAATCATATAGTTTTCAACAAATTTTCAACAAAAAATTCAATAATTGATATTCCAAACAAAACGAAAAATTTATTTAAATAAAAAACAGTTGAATTTGAACAAAAAATACCATTTTTAAATCATAACTTACAACACTTTTAAACCAAAAAGACGAAATTTCAGCGAGAGCGTTGAATATTCAACCAAGCAAGTTTGTTCAGTCAAGAAAAATTTAACTAAATTTTTGAATTTTTAATAGAAAAAAGCTAATTTTTTACAAAACAGTTAAATTTTCAAACCGCAAACATATTTTTTAACAAAATAGTTGATTTTTAACAAAATAGTTGAATTTTCAACTAAAAAGAATGATTTTCTAACAAAATTGTGGAATTTCCAACAATATAATTAAATTTTCATCCAAATAACAAGATGTTTGACCGAAAAAGATCAATTCTACTAGAAAAATATATAAGAAGGTTTTTTTTTTACCAAAAAACAATGAACTTTTAACCGAAAATAGTTGGAATTTTAACCGGAGATGAAATTTCTACCAAAAGAAATGAATTTACAAAATAAAATGAAATTACATTAAATTTGTTTGAAAAACTCGAATTTTTAGCCAATTAGTTCAATTTTAAATCTAGGAGATAATTTTCAACTTAAATTATGAACCTTCAATGAAAAAAATGAATTTTGAAGAAAAGAGTTCATCTTTTAACAAAGTAGCTTTATTCTCAAATAAAAAGATGAATTATTAATGAAAAAAGTAAAACTTTATATTACAAAAAAAGAGATTTTCATTTAAAAATAAAAAACAGTTGAATTCAATCGAATTTTCAACCAAGCAGTTAAATTTTCAAAAAAAGTAAAATTTTAAACCACAGAGATGATTTTAAAAAAAATAATTGAATGCTCAGTCAAAAAAGATTATTTTCCAACCAGAGTTACATTTTAAGCTAAGAAAGATCAAATTTCTACCAAAAGAGGTCAAACGGAACCAACGAATTTTCAAAGAAGAAAAATTCTGCGGCCAAGAGGAAAATAATCATATCATTGATTTTGCAAGCCAAAAGATATAGTTTTTTACAAAATAGTTGAATTTTCAACCAGCAAGTATGAATTTTCAAAAAAGCTCATTTTTAAGGCGAAAAGACGAATCTTCAGCAAAATATTTGAATTTTTAACCAAGAAAAATGTTATAGTCGAATAGAGCAAAATTTCAACCAAATTGTTGAATTCGCAAGACAAAAGAACGACATTCTTACACAACAGTTGAAATTTCAAGCCAAAAAGTGAATTTTTTTTACAAAACAGTTGGATTTTCAACTCATAAATGGGGCATAATTTCTCAAGTGGTACCACCTCAACAAACGAAGTCTTCCGAAAAAAATGTCGTTTTTACAAATATTTGCTGATGGGGGGGGGGGGGGGTACAAGTTTTGGACTTTTAATGATAAGCCACTTCTTGGAATGTATAAAAATTACTTCCTGTTGCCTAAAGCACAATTTTATTGTATATGTTTTCATGCCATTTAAGACAAGACTACAGATCAGTACAAACAATAAAAGAAAGAAACTTTGGTAGTCCAGCCAGTTAAGACAAAATTGCTTTTGTTGGTTGGATTGATTTATAGTCTTGTCTTAACTGGCTGAACTAATAACGTGTCTTGCCTCTGTTGGTTGGACTAATCTGTAGTCATGTCTTAAATGGCTAAACTATACAAACTGTTTTTCCTCTGTTGGTTTGACTGATCTATAATTTGGTCTTGAGTGGTTGACTACTAACATGTCTTGTCTTTGTTGTTTGGACTGGTCTGGAGTCTTATCATAAACTGGTGAACTACTAAAGTCTCTTGCCTTTGTCGGTCTTTGCTTTTATCGATCGAGATATATCCGATCAGTTGGACTGATCGGATATTTAGACCCAAAAAAAAATTTTTAAATCTGATAAAATTTCAATGAAAGTTGTCGACCCTACTTTTTCATTTAGTTTTGCAATTTTTTACAAACAAACAAATATGAAGAAGAAAATGGAAATTTTTTCTATCTGACATTTCCGGTGCTCGTCAATAATAGGACAATTATTGCAATAACCTACGTTGCATAGATTCAAATGACTTAAACATTATGATACAATAAACAAATAAAATGTTTGTAAACAAATTATTTCTTGAAAGTGTGATTTTTAACATTTTACATAATTTTACGTTTTTTAAGTTTATTGTAAGAAAATTGGATGGAAAAAATATTATAATGAAGAAAATTTCTGTAAAGATTCTTCTTCTTATTATAATAAGAAAATTTAATTAAAAAATGATTTATTCAGACATTTGTCGAAAGAAAATCACGTTTTTTCAACGACGGTCCTTTTAATTGAGAACTTTATGATAATTTCAGCAACATTGATAATAAATTAATTGAATAATTTTGGGTTTTTTTACCAAATTAATTTAAAAATGCATTATTCAGACATTTGTAAACAGAAAAATTCGTTTTTTTCAGTGTCAGACTTTTTAATTGGGAATTCAATCATAATTTATTTCATCAACACTTATACTTAGGGGAGACTACCCTACAGTAGTAGTATGATCCTACCGTAGATAGTCATTGATTAAAAATACTAGTATATGCAAAATAATTACTTTAATGTAATTAATATTTAAGACATAATACGCGATAATATATTAAAATTAGAATAGATTATTTTACTTATAGTTGTACTTGTAATTAATGATTATCTATACTGCAGGGTGTTCTCCTCTACGTGACAAATTGTTTGTCTTCTTGAAACAAATTTAATAAACAAATGCATTACTCGGGCATTTGAAGACGACAAAATTGTTTTTTTTTCAATGACATCAGTCCTTTTAATTGAAAACTTCACGATAATTTCAGAAACATTAATAATTTTTTGATTAATTTGATGTTATTTTTAACAAATTTAGTTCAAATATACACTAATCGGGCATTCGTAAACGGAATTTTTATTTAAATGTTAATCTGTTATATTGAACACATAAAGTTTAAAGAAGACATAAAATAATTCAACTACTAATTATGATCTTTATTGAAATTATCGTGAAGTTCTGAATTAAAAGGACTAAAATTGTTTTTAAAAACGAGTTTTTCTGTTAATCGATGTCCGAATAATGGATTTTTTAATTAAATTTCTTTTAAAAACATAGAATTTATCAACTAATTATAAACTTATCTTAAACTGACATGAGATTCCTAATTTAACCAACTGAGATGGGGAAAATACAAATTTTTCTGTTGAGAAATGGCTGAACAATTGATTTTTTTATTAAATTAGAATCCTTGCAATAAACTTGAAAAAAAGTAAAATTATTGAAAATTATAGAAAATAAATTTTCAACAAATAATATGCATACAGAATATTGTTTTGGTTATGATATCATGAAGGATCTAATGTAAATATATGATACGTAGGCGATTACAAAAATTTTCCTATTATTTATGAGTACTGGGAACGTCAAATAGAACAAATCGACATTTTTTTTATTTGTTTATTTATACAAAAATTTAAGGAATCAATAAAAAATGAGACTTCACAACTATTGTTAAATTTTATCAGCTTTTTTACATTTTTTACTTGCCAATCGGTCAATATCTGTGGGCTCTAAGTTATTCAGAACCAAAAAAGTAATATTTTTCCCACTCTGCGGCCTGGCGTGAATACGGTGGCGGTCACACGGCTTCAGCTCCGGCGAAGCATCCGCTTACTGCGCTTGCTCATCGTTCAATTAGTCGAGAACAAAACAAACAACATTCTGGAATTGAGCTATTTTTA
>JAWWLR010000166.1:7472400-7485981 GCA_035041075.1 Acraspis erinacei | reverse complement strand
AAGCCAGTTGCATTTTTAAAGGTAATGAACTCAAACTTTAAAACCATGTTGGATTTTTTAAATAAATAAATTTTTTTAAATGTTTAAAAATTTTTTTATACATGTATGTATATTTATTACGATTGAATTGAGATTAAAAGTGATAGGAAGAATATTAAATTATTAAACATATATTTACCAATAGAACAAAGGAGGGTTGCCAAGAAAAGTATAAGAATTCCTATAAGGCTGTTCATTTTCTTTAAGAAGTGAAAGATGATTTATAAACAATTTTTTTGGCTAGCGAAAATTTCCAATGATTTTTCAAGAAGTTTCGTTATATATAGTATTTGCTATCTCTGACAACAGAAGCACAAGATTAACGATAAATGTTCAATCAAGGAGACTGAAATTCCTTTTATCACAAGAAATGGAAAAATTCGAGACAGCAATACGTTATCAGTTGTTTAATTTACGCTGATTAGTCTCATAAAAATATGAAGTAAAAAAATTTGTTTACCCTGCTAACTCAAAAAGCTTCCAATCAGTTTTTCGTCGCAGGATTTAGTTAAAAATTCAAAAATTTTCAAAATTTAAATTTATTCTAAAATGCCCAGAATTATTAAAGGAACTTTAAAAAAAATTATCCAACAGGAGATGCTTCTTCGTTGGTTTTATTTTTAGTAATTTCGCACTTTAAATTAAAATAAGCAAATTTTTAAAAGCGCGATGCAAAATTTTTTAGTGATTATTTTTTAAATTTAAGATCCTAATTTAAAAATACTTCAGTTTTTAATGATGTATGGAATTGTTTAATTTTTAGAATTTCAAGTTTAAATTTTTTAATTTTGAAAACATCCAATTAGCAATCATAGAATTTTAAATCTTTTGGCAATAATTAAACTTTTTAGGTTCAACATTTTCAAACCCTTTAATTTTGAACGGTGGAAACAGCAGATACATTTTTTTGTACAGAAACCTTATTTTTTAATTCAGAAAAATGTGTTCAAATACTTTGAATTCGACAGGTCCAGAACAGGATGCTAAAATTTGTATTTTGATATATAATTCCATTGTAAAAATATAGAAATACATTTTTTGTGACTTATTAAAATCATTTGAATATTATTTGCGAATATTAAAAATTCGCCATTTTTCTCCAATGAAATATTTTCTGAACAAGGGCAGGAAGTTGGGACTTTCTTTTTTGTCAACGTAAGAAATTTTTGGTTTGTTACTTAAATAAAAAAATTGAATTAAAAAACGAAAAATCGGCTGCTAATTTGAGAAAATTCTTAACAGTGGATTTTATAAAAAAATCCCAATCTAAATGTTTTGTCTTCTCATTTTTGGGATAGACGGTAATATTGACTAAATAACTCGAAAAAAGCTTTAGGAAACCACTACTTCACATTGAGAAAAATTATTTTAAACAAACCAAATTTTGGCATTTTTCTTGGAAAGAGCGAAAGGCATAATAAATTTTTATCTAAAAATTTACACATCGAAATAATTTCCTTGTTTTTATCTTGCATCGTTTACAAGAAAAACAAAATTATTCTAAAAAACCTTTTCCCATCAGCAAAAGTGATTAGACCCCCATTAAACTGATAGGATGCTACCCTTATAAATAAACAAAAACTCTTTTAAAAAATTTAAAAAATAAAAAAGTTGGCGCTTTTTAGAAAATTTGCTTTAATTTTTTCATCAAACTTTGAAATATGAAAAAAAATTCTAGGCTGTAAACTTTTGTTTTCAAATTTTTCTGTATCTTTATTTATTTATTTTTTTCTAGAAAAATGCGAAAATTTGATATTTCCCAAATAATTTTTTTTCTGCATGAAGAAGTGATTTTGCGTTTTTTTTTTAGTATTCACTTTCAAGAAATTTACAAAAACAGTCGCCCTTTTTCAGTTTTTTTATTCTAAAATATTTTGACCAATTTAAAGAAAAAGAATTCCCACTTATAATTAAAAACAGCCTTTGTTTAGAATTTGAAAAACTTGATGGAAAGAATTTTGCCCAATTCAGACTCATAAATTATTGACTCATAAATTAAAATTTTACTATTACATTTTCAGTTAAAACAATTAATTTTAAGTCGATAAAAAAGTAATTTTCAACAGAATAATTAAATTTTCGACCAAACTGGTAAATGTTTCATAAAAAAATTAATTCTCAACAAAAAGTTCAAGAGTTGATATTCCTACCAAAAATATTTTAATTTCCAGTAAAAAAAACTGTTCAATTAAACTAAAAAATGCGAGTTTTCAAAAAAAAAAGAGTCGACTTTTTTTCAAGAAAGATTTTTCAATAAATAAAGAAAAAATCTCACCCGAAAATGTTCAGTTTTCAAAATTATTTAATTTTCAACTAAAAAAGATTTCTAGAAAAAAAAACAATAGCTACATTTTGAATAAAAAAAATCATTTTCAACAAGAAAAAACTAAATTTTCAACAAAATTGGTAAAATTTGTAACTAATATGAGCAAAAGTAATTTCATTATCTTATATTAATACAAAGTTGTATTTTTCCAACAGGTGAAAAATGATCATTTTTCAATATTTTCATTGCAAGATTTAAATTAAAATAATTATTTTTGAAAAACAAAATTTACTCCAGAAGATAAATTCTGAATAATAAATTGAATGAATTAAATTTTTCGTTAAAATAGTTAATCTTTAACCAAAAAATAGCGATTTTCAACAAAATAGTAAAATTTTCAATCAAAGGATTGCATTATTTTCAACAAAAACTGGAATGGTTACATTTCTAGTCAAAAAATATATTTTTTATTTAAAAAAAATCATTTTCAATCAATAAAATTAATTTTCAACAGAAGAATTAATCTTTTACTACCAAAAAAATCAACAGGATAGATAAAATTTCAACAGCGTAGTTGAATTTCCAATCAATAAGATTTATTGTCTGTCAGAACAAATACATTTTTGACTCAAAATAGAATAGTTACATTTCCTGTAAAAAATTAATTATATATTTAAAGAAACTAATTTTTAATGAAAGAGATGATTTGTTAACCAAATAGATTAAATTTCAAAAAATGAAATAATCACATAGTTTTAAACAAACTAAATTAATTTTGAATAATATAATTAGATTCTCGGAGAAAAAATAATTTTTAATAAAAAAAATTAATTATCATCAAAAAGATTGATTTTCTACCAAAGAAGATGAATTATGAAAAAAAATTAATTTTCCCTCTAATAATTAAATTAAACAAAGACATGAATTTTCAAGCTAAGAAGATCAATTTTAAATCAAATATGGAATATTTAATTTTATATTAAAAAAATAAATTTTCAAAAAATAGTAAAATTAAAAAAAAATTATTTTTGAACTTAAGTAATGAAACTTTAACCAATAAAATGATTTTTCAACTCAGAAGTTGCATTTTTCATAAAATAAAAAGATTTCAACAAAATATATGAACTTGCAACAAAATGTTTAAATTTTCAAATGGTTAAATTTTGAATGAAGAAGAATTAATTTATATCAAAAATGATCAAATTTCGACAGAACATGGAATAGTTAAATTTGTATTCAACAAAATTAATTTGCAATCAAAGAAATAATTATTAATCAAAGAAATTAATTTTAAAAAAAATATTAATTCTTAAGTGAAGAAGATGAAAGTTAAACCTGACATGAAATAGTTCAATTTTTAATTCAAAAAATTATTTTAGAACAAAAAAAAATTTTTGACAAAGAATTTCAATTTTCTACAAAAAAAATAAAAAGTATAAGTATAATTATAAGCAAGTATAAGCATTATAATAATAATAAGCATAAAAAAATTATTTACACGTTAACTTCTAACGACTCACCCTGCTATAAATAATTGAAGTAAGCAAATAGAAAAATTATATCTATCAAAATAACTTCTGAGATTCTGGAATAGCTTCTGAGATTTAATAAAATGAATATAGCAAAGAATATTTTTTTTTAGAAAAAGAATGGGAATTTTCTATTTCTTAACTAAAATTATTTAAAAAACGAAGGATTAATATATTCTGAATTTTATTATGTCTGAAACTATATTTTTATGGTTTATCGATATAGATTTATAAAATTTGTTTATAATGATAAAATTGTATAATAAACAAATTATTTTTCTTCTTTTATGATTTTTATTTTTAATATATCTGAAGTTTGAAGCTGCGGAGAAACATATTTTCCGAAAAATTACACTTTTTCGTAAAGTTATTTTTGGAAGAAAAATTGACTAAAAAGTAAAAAATTAATAATATCGGTTCATGCGTTTGTTAATAATCTAATAATCTCTAATTCTAAAAAAAACAGCTTTTAATGTGGTTAACAATTAAAAATTATATACTTTTCTAAATGATAAATTATATTTATAAATAATAATATAATATAAATAATAATAATAATAATAATAAATTATAATTTATTTTAAATGTCATAAAAATATCGTGATAAGTGGTATAAAATGTTTTCGTTGGCATTGGCAACAGTTAGTTATTTAATTTTCACTAAAGTTAACCAAATTGTAAATAAAATTAGTTTACTGACTAAAAAAATTTTTTGCATCAAACATTATTTTTTAAATAAGATTCCTATTAGCCTGAATCTCACTTATTTTATAGTATCCCTTATTTTAAGTAACTTTATATTATCTGATACGTTTAATCTTTGAAATTCGTATTATCATATTGTAAATATTGACATTGTTACGGAATTTTTATTAAATCGTGTTCGTAAGAAAAATTTTAATCTTTTTTTCCTAAAATTGATATAAGTTATGAAATTGTTTGTCCTCTTTCGCGTTCGAGACTAGTAAATGAGAGTAAACAGAGATTGGTTAATTGGCAACAAAATTTATTTATTCTATTTCTAATCAAAAAATTTCATATATATCTCCCCCAAATTCTCTCGAATCCACAAAAAAACAAATTCAGAAAAAAATAATATTTAGAATTCCAGCAAATTTTTGTAAATTTTATTCAGAATCTTGAATATTTGGTGATAAAACTTGAGTCTCAAAATTTCTCTACAAAATTAGCCATACAAAACAATTAAAAAATTTCCTCTTCAATTTCCCCCTTATAAGTCTGCTTTATGGGGTTTTTGGCGCAAATTATTATTTTTTGGTATTTTTAGTATAGATTTAATAATAAAATAGGAAATAGATAAAATACATAAATATAATTTATAAATAAAATACTAATACATAAAATATTACTGTTTACTGATTCTCAGATGTTTAAATAAATTTGTTATACAATTTATTATTTTTAATTGAAATTTTCTCATAGAGTTCAGAAAGTTGCAGTTTTACTGAAATATTTAAAAAATATTTTAAAATATTTAAAATAATTTTCTCTGTCAAAAATGCTAGAAAATTTCTAAGTATTTTTAAAAAGATAATTAAACAAATTATTATTGTTTACAACTATCTGTTCCTATGATAATAAAAGATTGTGACGGTTATTTCTAAATTTTTTTAAATTGTGTTCGCTTCTCACTTAGTGAGGTAATAATTAACAAGAAAAATATTTATTTCTTCAACACTATTCTATTTTTCGGAATAAAATATTTTTATTCTTTTTCTAACATTTATAAAATATTATTATAAACAAAAAATCTCTTAGTAACTAATACTTAACGGAAAATTTAAATTAAATATGATCGATATATAATGTTCAAAGAATATTTCAAATATCTCATTATTTTTCAGAAAAATATATGCACAAAAAAGAAAAAGACTGGTTTTAAAATCATTCATTCTGACGTTTAATTATTATTTGTTGATAAGTACAAAGCCAAAACAAAGTAAAAAATTTCAGAAAAAGAACCAAAACTTTCTAGCATTGCTGTCAGAGAAAATATTAATAAACAATAATTAATTCTTTAGATAAATATTTTTGTTAAATGTCATTAATTATTACCTTATTCGAAGTAAAAAATGATCAAAAAGTTAGAATTATCAGAAAAATGCAGCTTTTTTAAACTTTTCAAAGAGAATATATTATCAACAATAATAATGTATTATTTAAACAATTTTTTTTTGTTAATTTGAGTTAATTATCAACTTACCTTAATGAAAAAGGGCAATAAATTGAAAATTTCAGAAGAACTGGAACTTATTAGCACTCCCCAAATAGAATATCATTAAAAATAATAATAAATTGATAAAATAATTATTTTTGTTAACCTCCATTAAGTACTACATGAATAAGCGAAATGTGGGCAGTCAATGAAAAATTTCAGAAAAAACTGATTTTTTCCATTCTTTAAAAAGATTATTATTAAAAATAATAATATATCAGGGAAAATGGTGCAAAAATTGAAAAATTCCTGAAAAACTATTACTTTCTAGCATTTTTCAAAGGAAATATTATTATTTTATAAATTGTATAAATAATTATTTTTGTTTTTCTTGAATTAATGATTTCTACCATACTCTGATCGGAAAATAGATGAAAGTAGAAAATTGCAGAAAAACCCTAACTTCCTAGCATTCTTCAGGGAATGTTATTGAAAATGATAATTAATTAATTAAACAATTATTTTTGTAAATTTGCATTAATTACTACTTGATTAAGAGAAAAGTGGACAAGAAGCTGAAAATGTTAGAAAAAGCCTCAAATTTCTAACATTATTAGAATAAAATATTGTTTCAAATAATAATAATAATAATAATAATAGTTTAATGAATTTTGTTTGTTAACGTTCAACTATGATCATTTAAATGTCAATGAAAAGGGCACACGAACTTTGAAATTTCAGAAGAACTACAATTTTCTAGCCTTTTTTTAAAGAGAATATTATTAAAAATTATGATAATAAATTGGTTAAACAATTATTTTTGATAAGTTGAATTATTATTACCTCACTTTAATTAAAAATTGGACAAAAATGGGAAAATATTAGAAAAACACGTAACTTTGTAACTTTATTCTAAGAGAAAAATCCTATAAGCAATAATAAACTTTTTAAATAATTGATTTAAACATTTAATTATCAGAATAAATGAATATTTTATGTATTGGAGACCATGGGTACCACACAAGATTAATAATTAGTGGGGGAAGTGTATAAAATAGAAAATTTAATTTCTTAATTTTCGTCAAAAAAAATTGTTGAAAGTCGAGGAGTTGAACTCACGACCGTTGAATGCATACCAGATTTCTATATTCTAAGATTTCAAAAGATATCTAACAGTTATTCAAAAGAATAACTGTCCGCCTCCGATTTTTAGGAAAATGAAATGTGTTGTAGAGCATTCAAAACTGAGATCAACTTATTTTTTTTATCTGCGGAAAAACGATTAAAGGGGTTGAAATCACCCCCAAAATGGGGTTGTCACGTAACGATTTGATTGTTTCGTTTACAACAACACATTTTTTATGAATGAAATTATAAGAATTTCCTTATAATAAGAACTGAAAAATTAAACTTCTTTATCTTAATAAAAAAATTGCTGGGGGTAAATCACCCCAAAATATGTTAAAAATTATACGAAAAATGGCTCAGTAAATCTAAATTCAAGCCGAGAAAGATGAAAAAATATATGCTATACGTCCCTACGAAAGTAGGTTCACCTATTTCCATATTCCCGGAAGAAGTCATATTTAAGGGGGTAACTACCCTTAAAGACAATTAATTTTATTTCGTTTAATAATATTATTTTTCCGCTCCCAAAACGAATTAGAGAGTACCACAATGAGGAAAGAAAAATAACATTTTCCAACTCTTTTGAAAAATGGTGCCGGGGTAAACTACCCCTAAATATAATTATAATATACTCCTAATATAATTAATTAGATAAAGCGGTTTAATAAACCTAAATTCAAACCGAAAAATTAAAATTTTACTTATATTCAGTTCTACTTGAATTTCGATTTATTTGACAATTTTTTTATAATTGTAATTATATTTTGGGGTAGTTTACCTCTGTACATTTTTTAAATAGGTTTTTTTAATTTTTTAATAGATTTGAAAAATGCGGATTTTCTTTCCTCACTGTAAAAGACCCTCTTCAATTGGGTTTGGGTTTGATAAATCGGTTATCAATATGGCGCAAAATTTTTGCTTGATGGCGCAAACCTGAAAATTTGCAGCATTTCAAGGTCATAGAGTCCAATTTAATTTTTTCAATGGAGGGGGGATTTTTTGGCGCTAAATTTTGAATTGATGGCGCATATGAGCACAGGCAGGACCTATTTGAATGGGCTAAAAAAACAAGCAAATTATGAATGGGAGGGGGGGGGTATTTTTGACCTAAACTTCAAAATCATGCTTACGCATAATTTCTTCGCTTTTCGCTTCATATTTGTCAAATATCATTTGTTTTCTTATCAATTTCAGATCTAATTTCAGAACTCACTTAGGGTTAGCCTCGACACTTGACTTGAATTTTACGACACATGTCATGACATGTAAAAAATTAAAAATGTAACGTGGAATGTAAAATGTGACATTGAAACGAAGAAAGCTAATTGGTAAAAAACATAGATGGCGCTACGTGTGCTTTTAATAGTATAATAAAAATGCCAATGCAATTAGCACCGTTTATCTTTCTATTTTATTTTTTTTTAAAATAGCGCATAAGTCATGAGAAAATATTAATATAAATATTAATGAATAACTATAAATAAATAATATGTGTATTTAATTCATGTTATAAGACAATAACACTAATTAACTAAAAAATTATAGTTTAGAACAAAATTTTTTATTTTTGAAGGTAGTATCACCAATTGTGTAATTTTATTCTTTTTTGTTTAAAAATTCGAACATTTGGTATAAACTTCGTCTTATTAGGTTATAAATTCAAATTATTTTGTAGAAATGGCATCTGGTAGAAAATTTAACTATTTTGTTGAAAATTCGCTTTTTTGGTAAAATATTTGTCTTTAATTTATATTAATAAATTATAATACTACTCAACCGAAAAAATAAAATTTATAGCAAAAGAATACATTTTTTAAACTTTTAAAGCAATATAACCAATTGCTGAATTTTATTCTTTTTTGTTTCAAAATTTGAACATTTGGTTGAAAATTCGTCTTTGTAGATTATAAATTCAATTATTTGTTTTAAATTTCAATCATTTTGTATAAATGGCATTTGGGTGAAAATTTAACTATTTTGTTAAAAATTCGCTTTTTTGTTTAAATATTTGAATTTAATTTATTTTATAAAATTATAATAGTACTCAACCGAAAAAATAAAATTTATAGTATAATAATCATTTTTGCTGAAAATTTGTCTTTCTTCGTTCCAAATTCAAGGTTTTCCATATAATTTCGTATTAAAAAAATTAAGATCATAACTTAAAAATTTATCTTTGTTAGTTGACAATTTAACTATTCGGTTAAAAATTCGTCTTTGTAGGTTGAAAATTCTATTATTTTGTTAAAAAATCAATTATTTTGTAAAAACTTCATCTGGTGGAAAATCTAAATATTTTCTGCAAAATTCGCTTTTTTGGTGGAAAATTAATTTTCTAAGTGAAAAATTAACTAATTAATTTTTTCTGACTATTTATCCTATCTGATTCAAAATTCTTACATTTCGATAAAGTTTCCTATTTAAAAAAATTAAGATTTTCAATTAGAAATTAATCTTTTTTAGTTGAAACTTTATCTACTTTGTTGAAAGTTCACTTTTTTGTTTAAAATTAATTTTTCTAACAGAAAATTAAACTATTTAATTTTTTCTGGGAATTTTTCTTTCTACGTTCAAAGTTCATCTATTCTGATAAAATTTCGTATTTTTAAGGAAAATTAACATTCTTACTTGAAATTTGTCTCATTTAGTTGAAAATTGAACTATTTTGTTAAAAATTGAAACATTTTTTTGAAAATTCCCTTTGTTCTCAAAAATTAATTTTTCTAAATGGTAAAAACACTATTTCATTTCTACTGAAAATTTATCTTTCTTCCTCCAAAATCCATATATTTTTAAGAAAAATTAAGATTTTCGCTTAGAAATTCATCTTAGTTAGTTGGAAATTTAATTATTTTCTTGATAATTCACTTTTTTGGTTAAAAATTAATTTTTCTAATATAAAATTTAACTATTTTATTTTTTCTGAAAATTAGTCTTTTCTCGTTCAAAAATCACGTATTTTTGCAGAAAATGAAAATTCTTACTTGACAAATTTATATTTTTTTGTACGAAATTAAAATTTTTTGTTGAAAATTTGCTTTTTTGGTGAAAAATTTGATTTTATAACTGAAAAATGAACTATTTTATCCTTCCTGAAAATTTGCCTTTCATCATTCAAAATTCATGTATTTTGATTAAATTTTGCATTTCTTAAGAAAATTAAGGTTCATACTAAAAAATGCTTTTTTTGAAGTTGAAAATTGAAATATTTGGTTGAAAATTCACTTTTCTTGGGTAAAAATTAATTTTTCTGATAATTTCAACCATTTCACTTTTAAGAAAAACGTATCTTTCTTCGCCCAAAAGCCATATATTTTTATAAAAATTTGTATTTTTAAGACAAATTAAGCTTTTTACTTGAAAAATTACCTTTTTTAGTTTGAAGTGTCACTGTTTTGTTGAAAATTCGCTTTTCTGGTTAAAAATTAATTTTCCTAATAGAAAAATTTACAATTTCATTGTTTCTGAAAATTTTTTCTTCCTTCTCTTTTTTCGTTAAAAATTAATTTTTGTAACTGAAGAATTATCTATTTCATTTTTACTGAAAATTTATCCTTTTTCGTTCAAAATCCAGATATTTCGATAAAACTGCGTATTTTTAAAGGTACTTATGATTCTAACTAACAAATTTATTCTTTTTAGTTTAAAAATTTAATTATTTTGTTAAAAACTCTCTTTTTGTGTTCAAAATTATCTTTTGTAACTGAAAAATTAATTATTTTATTCTTCCTGGCAATTACCTTTCTTCGCTCAAAATTCATATATTTTGATAAAATTTCGTTTTTTTTTAAGAGAATTAAGATTTTTCATAAAAAATTCATCTTTTTCAGTTAGAACTTTAACTATTTTGTTGAAAATTCACATTGTTGGGTAAAAATTAATTTTTCTAACTAAAAGTTTGACCATTTCGTTTTTGCTACAAATGTGTCATTCTTCATTCAAAATTTATTTTGTTTTCATTAAATTTTTATACTTTTAAAGAGAATTAAGATTCCTCCTTAAAAATTGATCTTTTTCAGTAAAAAATTTGACGATTTTTTTATAAAAATTTTTTTTGTTTAAATTTAATTTTTAATTTATTGATAATTAATTTAGTTTAATTTATTTATTATTTATTTTTTATATATAATTAATTTATTTTAATTTAATTTAATTTTTTTGTAAAATTAATTTTTCTAAGTGAAAAATTAACTATTTCATTTTTTCTCAAAATTTGCCTTTCGTTGTTCAAAATCCATATATTTTGATAAAATTTCTTATTTTTAAGAAAAATTAAGATTTTCATTAAAAAAGTCATCTCTTTTAGTTGAAAATTTAACTATTTTGTTGAAAAAAAATTTTGATTCAAACTTAAAAATTTATCCTTCTCATTGGAAAATTAAACTATTTTGTTAAAAATTCGAAGATTTGATTGACAATTTGTCTTTTCAGGTTGAAAATTCAACCATTTCGTTAAAAATTCTATTAATTTTTGCTAAATCTAATATGGTTTAAAATTGACCTATTTTGTTAAAAATGATATTCTTTAATTAATTTTTCTTATTGAAAATGTAACTTTTCTTCATTAAAAAATTATCTATTCTAATAGAATTTCAATTGTTTAAAGAAAGTTTGGATTCTAACCTAAACAATTTATCTTTTTTATTTGAAATTTCGTATATTTTGTTAAAATCCTTCTAGTTCAGCAGCAAACAATCTTCTTTATTGAAAATTCATCTTTTTGATTAAGTAATTATTTTTTGTTTTTGTTGTAAATTAATTTTTTTATATGAAAATTTTAATATTTAATTTTGAAATAATTTTTGTTTTACATTCCACAAACTAAAGATCAAGTTCGTTAGCCAGCCATTTTGGATACAAATTCAAAAAGTGAGCGCATTTTGAATATTTTTTAGCCCACTATTTTTTAAATTCAAAAATTCTCTGAACGGATATTCATAGTATTTAAAAAGACTAACAATTTATCCTAATGAATTTTTATAGAAAACCAAAAATTACGAGAGGTATGGCATTTACAAAATTCCAAAAAACACAAAAAACAATAAAAATTTTTACACCTTAAAATATAATGGAAAATCTACAAAAATTACCTCTTTTCAATAACAAAAGTTTTTTTTTAAGAATGCGCGTTGCTTTAAACGAGACAATTAAACTTTGTATGTTTTAATACCAGTTCATGTTTTGCATTATAATAATATACATTTATGGAAATGACATACAATTTGAGGGACAGATTCGAGTGCGAAGCACGAGATACGTGATGAGAATGTGTTCGTTAAAGCCAAAAGAGCTTTAACAAAAGAAAATTCACAATGGCCAAATTACTGTTGTTGATACTTTGACCTTTAGTTTTAAAAAGTCTGTGCACAAGAGTGGGGAATATACCAAGTCCGAGCGCGTAGCGCGAGGTAAATACATTATCGAGCGCGAAGCGGGAGATTCAACTTTTGGGTTAAAGATTTGATTAATTCGTTAAAAATTCATCTACTTTGTTGAACTTTAAATTATTTTGTTGAAAATTTAACTGGGTTGTGCAACAACTATATGGTTGAGAGTTCAACTATTTTGTTGCATATTAATTATTTTTTTGAAAATTCAACTAGTTTGTTAACAATTCTTCTCTTTAGTTCGAAAGTTCCACAGCTTTGTCCAATTTTTAATTTTTTTTTTATTTGAAATTTCAACTATGTTCTACAAAATCGTCTTTTTGGCTTGAAGATTCGGCTATTTAGCTAAAACTGACGATTTTTGCGGTTGAACTTTATTCTGTTTTGTTTAATAATTGAAACATTTGCGTGGAAACCCGTATTTGAACATTGAAAATTCAACTGCTTTGGTATAAAATTAATTTCGTTTATGTTTCGAAAATTCAACAATTAGCTTGAAAAATCGCCTTAAAAGTTACATATTTTCTAAAATATAATTAGAGTTTTTAGTTTGAAAACTCAACTCTTTCGATTCTCGCAAACTGCTGATTGCTGCCGCTGAGCTATCAGGCCACTTGGGAGGCAGTTTTTTCAATTCTACATACCCAGCGACAATTTTTTAAGCCTTTTTTTTAAACTGTCCAAATATTGGTTTCTAGGAATTTTATAAATTTACTTTGGGGCCATGACCTTTCTTTACAAAAAGTATGAATGAAAACAAAAAACACTACCTCTCACCTTCTCCTTGTTGAGTTTCACACAATATTTTTCGACACGTGACGCTTAGTCCCATTTTACAGAACTAAATATGAATAAATAATTTTATGTAACACGAGTATGATTTCCCCGTTTTCTGGACGTGGGTTAGAGCCGAAAAGTAGGTCTTTGTTGGTGGTGGGGTACTTCACCTGCCTCGGCCGATAAAGTGCACTTTATGTGTCTTGAACATTTTGCGCGCATGCGCGTTCTAACTTCGACCCATGCGCACTGTTCTGCGCAGTAGTTATCCCATTAAAT
>JAWWLR010000166.1:7444835-7460875 GCA_035041075.1 Acraspis erinacei | reverse complement strand
TAATAAATTATAAAAATAAACTCTATTTTGAAGGCTATGTACCTCGAGAAAGATGATGGTTTTAAGATATGATGTCACGCGTATACGTTCGCAGTTTTTGGGCAAGTATGATCTTGTGAGAGCAATACTAACAATGTGAAACCCAACAGGATTTTGATGAAAGGGCGAAAACCCATGTAAAATAAGAACTTAAAAATGCCTATTTCTGGAAATCAAATCACTTTCAGGAAAAATCCTTTTAAGGAGTTATCAGAAGTAGTTGGATGAATAAAGTAAGACACCTTTGGGAACAATCGGTAGTTGGCCAAAAAACCGGCCTTATTGACCCTCCTCATTTTTAAAATTTTTCAAGATTTTTTATAATTTTTTATAATCTTAGATAAAGCATACTTTTGGACCATTTCGGGATTATTTATTTGAGAATAAATTATTAGCGAATTCTGCATTTTGAAAGAGCCTTTATTGTTCCGTCGGCAATGAAAAATTGTTGTTCTAGAGTTTAATAAATTAACGATATTGTCGTATTTTTTTCAAACAATTGGATACACGTATGAAAATCAAACAAATTTAATAGCTCTAGGTTGTGCTGAATCAGTATTGAAGTTCCAGGATCCATTTCTTTAACAATATTAATATTTTATATGTTAGAAGAACGAAACCCACACGAAGACGTGTGCAGCCCCACGAGTGATGTAAAATATAGGTTTTTGGATCAACATGTTATGCGACTATAGAATAGGATGGTCCAGAAAATTATTCAAAAATTCAATACTACCATTTATTATATTTATATGCACAGAGTTTTTCAAATTTTTCAGGACATTGCAGAGAAATTTCAAATTATTTTTTATTTTGAACAGTTTTTTTAGAGCATGGTTACATGGATTTCAAAATATTTCCAAACATTAACAACATTTTTTTCTTCAACTTTTATTTTGTGAAACTAAGTACTAGAAACTTTAACAACTTATATTCAGGATTTTAATATTTTATTGTAAAGTTGAACACTTCTTTACTAAATTCGGGTCAAATTCAAAACTCCATTAAATAACGATAAATTTTTAATTTCTGAAATGTTGAAATCTCAGAAAAAAGGGAAGAATTAAAAAAAATAGTTTTATTTTCAATCAAAAAGTTGAATTTTTGAGAAGAAAAGGATAAGTTTTATTATCATATTGAAGAATTTGAAAAACATAATTAAACTCTGAATAAAATCGTCATATCTGCGACTAAATAATTGATTTTCGGAAATAATTGAATTTTTAACTGGAATTAATGAAATGTATAATTTTCAATTTCAATTTCTGGCTGCTCGCCGTTTTTATTCGGTTGTAATTTCTAATATAAACAATAACTAATCAAGATAAATAAAATTTTGAGCCTTAAAATATTAAATAGAATTTCTAGAACATCATTCAGAATCAAATAGAAATTTAAAGAATTACATAAGTTTACCTTAGACTGCATTAGTTTCCTTAAAAAACCTACTTAAAAGTTAGGTAGGAACAAATTCACGTTTTTCGAAATACTAAATATAAAACAGTTCAAGCTATTAAAAAAATTGATCTATAAATAATTCTAGGACCATACACAAAAACATTTCCATAATGGTTCAGAAATAATCTGGAAGATTTGAAGGCGATTTTTGACATTTATTTTGAAAGATTTAAAGAAATTAAAAAAATCGATAAAGTTTTAAGGTCAGATTAGGAAGAATTGGTAAGACATTTATGTAAAAAAAAAAACATTTACAAATATCTGTGAGTAATCTATTCATTTATTCGTGCATCCTTATTATTTAATGGATCACATGCGAACGAGGAAGAAGAGAGTCCATTTAACTGACATGTACACTTTGTAACTTTGCATAATATACATGTTTAGTTCCCGGTATTGTCCAAAGTTACATCATGGCTGTAAATGCTGAAATCCAATAGAACTGCACGCAGCTCACCGTCTAACTCTACCACAAATATTAATGGGCGATCTTGAGCATGATTGTGAACGTCAACTACCCTCTCGAATGAACCCGCGTACAAACCGTGGGCAGGTGTTTCTATAAAAACTTCAAAATCTTGAAAAATCTCCTCTCGTAAAGGTGCCACCCAAGATGGTCTATTCTGTATCCTGGTAAAATCAAAGTGAGCTTTACCGACGTGAATACCATGCGAAAACAATAATCCGGCGGTTAATCTTTATTTGGAGGGTGATAGGAAAGCCGCATATCTTGTGAGGCAAGTAGCCCTTCGTTCCCCTGAAAATTTTGATGGAATTCGGCAATGTATACAGACTCTTACACCTTATACTGAAGACGAGGAAATGGCAATGATTGTAACCGATGAGTTGACCAAGCATCAATATCTCGATATTAGATCTGAGGAAAAGGCAAGAGGTGTCGACTTTTATCCATCATGTCATAAAATAAGAGAAGCTGCAAGCAGATATTACCCTGAACATATTACAGTAACTGAACAAAGTATTCACTTCTTAATCAACTAAAAAAGCGACTAATTAAAATCAGTGAACATCTCTTGCACTTGCTACCTTCCGCATGCCTTTCGAATTTGACTGGTCGTGAAGTGGGGTTTTAATGGTAGTTCGAGCCATCTAGCTTAAAAAAAAGCGGTGTCTGGAAGATTTCGATGATCGAAACCTTCGCATTGCTTCACTTGTTCCCTTAAAGCTGTGTACTCAAGAACCTAATTTATCTGAAAAAATTTTCGTCCGAGATCCTCTAGAAGTAGTGTACCAATAAGAATTCATTTCCTTAAAGAGACCGAAAGTCACAGCCGACCGGACTGCAGTACTTGGCTTGAACACGGTAACTATTTTGTATACGAAATTTAAAGTACGCGACTTTGTCAAAGCGATTCGTTGCCCGTAGATCGAGTGAACAATATATAACTGCTTGAGACTGAAGACGAATCTACAGGGAAGAATCGGGGAAAATCTCTGAAAATTGAGAGAAACTATACTAGAACGCGAGATTGAGTTTCGTGTGACTCGATATTTATATCCGCCGCATCGGCCAATATGGGTAGTTAAACTGCTTGACCTTCGCATTGTCTCTTTTCTTGGCCATTCATGGATACAAACTATCTTAATCATAGTAATTATGTTTAGTCAGACACCATTTTTAGTTACATCGGGTCTGACTATAAACGTTCTTCCACTAAGTGGGCTATCCATTAATAATAAACTGAAGTATATAAAGTTATAATGAAAGATTATTACTTAATATCTAGAAACGCGTGTATTCATACTTAACATGATTGTATTTAGCTCTTTATGGTTATAAACTATATGAATATAAATACACTCGTACTGATGATAGTTAAAATTATAGCTATTTTGTGATAATAGAATCTCAAATTATAGTTTCAATGATCAAGCATCGGTATTCTCTGAGGACTTATCACTCTATGGTGACATTGTAGGTGACATTGTAGATTGCGCCTAGTTTTAGGCTTACATCAAAATTGTACAATTTTGGGATGTAACAAGTTGTCTCGCTTACAATGTTAATTTTTTTTTTTTTTTTTTGATTTTGAAAATGCTATAACTTTGATTATTTTCATTTTACCGAAGAAAAGTCATAAGGATAAATTGTTCGACTTTCCGAGTACTATAAATAACCGTACATAGAATTTTTAAATCTTGAAAAAAAGCCTCAAATTTTTGGAAAATGCGCTCACTTTTGGAATTTTCATCCAAAATAGCTGATTTACGAACTCGTCCTTTCTTTTTAGAACCTAAAAAGGTCTGCTAAAGCAGAAGCTAATCTGATCAATCTTTCTAAAGTTATCGTGTCCAAAGAACACAGATTACAGCCTAAAGACTACAGATAGACTGATAGATACCTTCTTTAAAAAAATCAGACTCAGGGGGTCTCAACACGTGGAGAGTTGATGAAAACCGCAATGAAAAAAATATTTGGTTGGGACAACTAACGAATCAGTCGGGCCAACTACTTTATTTTGTAATTTATGCCGCTGCTATTGAAGTGGTTGGGCCTACTAATTTTATTCGCAAGGTTGGTAGTAGTTGTTCTTACTACTTTGTTTGCTATTGCGACAAATTTCGAGGGTAGCTACTACTTTCTGGTTGTTGTGTTTACCACTTCAATTAGTAAGTCTTACTATTAAATTAGTCAGTCTTACTAGCAATTATTACTATTTCAAATAGTAGTCCTTACTATTAAACTTAATAAGATTTATTATTCAAATTAGTAGCCCTTAATATTAAAACTAGAAATTTGTACTATTAAAATTATTCGTTCTTAAGATTACTGCGGGAGTAGTACTTCTCAATATTCTAATTATAGTATATTTTACTCTAACATACCAATAGTCGACACGGATCGTCCTGCGATGACGTTCTAGGGACCAGATCCTTATAGGACGTCAAGTCAAAGTAGATCCACATGTCAAATGAGATGTTAGTGAAAAAGTATTATAATTTAAATATTCAAAAGTATATAAGACTTATATACAATAGTAAGGACAAGTATTTTAATAGATATAATAAATAAAATAATTGTATAAAAACTAGAAAGTGATTGTGGTTTTGTGTATTAAATAATACATATTTAGACATTTATGAAATTTATTGAGAGATGTTAAAGTATTATTCGAATCTTAACCATTAAAGTGCATGTTCAAGTGTAACAAACTTTTTTTCTTTTTCCATGCGCATAAATAATACAGTGAACGGCAAGAATATTGTATTGAGTAGATCACACGTCACAATCTTATTATCTTCTACTTCGTATGCATGTGGTTTTTTATCAAATTGAATTGTGCCTAAGTCATAAAATATGATACATATTTTTTCTACCTCGTTGCACAGAATATATTGCATAATACCGAACGTTTTGTATCAAATCACCGATTAGCATGGCAAATTTAATGTAAACTTATACGTCTCACCTCCGGACATCGACAAATGATTTTTTGCTTGCTTCATCTATCGTGATAAGTGGCGGCGGCATGTTAGATATACCGTGACCGATATCATACTTTAATCCTCCTTCGTTAAAATCATGAAATACATCCATGTAAAAGTCATCGAAAATATGATAATATTTTATATTATTCCATATCGAATATTCTTTTAATCCAGTCTGAGAAACTCCTTTTTCAAGATCTTTTTCGTAATCTTCTTTTTTTCGCAACAGATTCTTTCTTTCATAACAATCCTGACGTGTGTCTTTTAGTTTTTATTTGCATAGCCTGCAAAAAAAAGTTCCTCGAAAACTTTCTACATAACCCATAGCACTATTGAGACCTAAGTTGTCAGCCATAAACAGCCCTATGGAAAAGTAAACGGTAATCTCCTCTTCATTTAGATTAAACTTTAAACCGTTGTCTTGCAAGTAATTAATTTCATCAACAAGTTTTCGGAAAACGTTATCATTACCATACTCACTACGGTCTGATGAATGAAAAAGAATACCAAGAAATATATTCTCCAACGCTGATCGAAATTCTGGTGGCAAAGTTGGAAGTAAAATATAAACTGCTCCTAACTTTTGAACCCCATGGTGACTCCCTAGTACGTTATTGACTTCAAAATCATCAAAGTATATAAAAAGAGGTATAACTATTTTTCCAAAAAAAAAACGTTCTACTTTTTCCCGCCATAACTTTCCTTGAATGAAGTTGGATAAAACTCCAGTTTCTTTACTCAAATTTGCCATGTTATCTAAAACAGTCATTAAGACGCCTGGCATATCGAAAAAAGCTTTTAGAATTTTTCTTAGTGGTACGAATTTACATTTTACTGAAGCTTGTTCTTCTGTGACGTGTCCGTCACAATATTTGTCATCTACGGTATCCCCTACTGTTTGAGCGTCAGCTCTGATGAAACAACCTGTTTTATCGAAAATATTAAATCGCCTATGTTCAGTTGAAAACTTATCAAGAGCTTTTGATATTTCGTTTAGACTATCATCAATGGAAGTAATATTTTCTTTGTTAACTTCATTACATCTTAACGTATTGTATACTACGGATTTTACCGTGGACAAAACTTCATCAACTAATTCTTTGGACTGGTTAAAAATGCCCTGTACATGTATTCGTGGCAAGTTTCGAGCAGCGTACAATTTTCCAAAAAAATCCACAAAGAAATCAACAAATTTTGGTTGAATTTCAGTAAACGACAATGCAGGAGTGTCATCCATTTCAGAGCCAGGTAACGTACGCGTATCGTTGGAGACAGCAGGATTTGTATTGCCTAGTGAGTTTTCGTCTAAGTTTTTGATATCGTGGTATTCATTTTCATCATCGCGTTTACGCTTCCGTGGTTCTGTATGAACGGCTACATTATTCTGATATTTATGGAACGAACCTAAATGATATTTAAATTTTCTCCAAGAGTCGAAATTCCTAAAACAGTTATCTTCCTGGCATCGAAATATTCTGGAATTAAAAATACCATGGACTATTTTAAGGTGTAATTGCAAGCCTGTAATTGTAGGCAGTGTGGTCGAGCATTCTGTGCACCGAGGCATTATGATAAAAGAATATATGTATTCTGATGCTCGCAATAGTATACGTTAAAGACAAAATATATTATGCTTAAAAACTAATAAACAAAATTTTGTAAGGGACATGTATCACTAATATTGCTTTAAACTCAAGAAACATAATAATATCTTGACGCAGCTTAAATGACTAGGACATGTTGCTCAATTTATGACAAATCAAACTCAACTCGGGTATTGGTTTATCCCACACGGTTTCAATACCGAAGATCACTTTTTGCAGTAATAACCATAAGGGTTCACTCTGTACAGGGTAAGACGCATGCAATGCGTGGATGCATTTAAAGCAAACCTCTACTGCCCTCAACGGATTTTCCAATCGGAAACGGTTATTATCAATAATAACATATGACTCCGTTATGTCGCTTGTAGTCTCTCCAACAACTGCTGGAAGAGGTTGCAAATTTTTCTTCACTTTTTGCAGATTCTTCCGTTGCCTTTCAATTAAAGATTCCAAGTTTGCGATATTCTAAAAAAAATGTATATGTTTTAACACAATACTAAGGAATTAAAGAATATTGAAATAAATCAGAGTTTGACCAGTGTAATCTATACTCTATTCAGAACACCTTGAAACATACTAAATGAGGTTATGTGTATTTATCTATATATTAATAAAGATCACGAATTTTATGCACCATCAATTTAGTAAATCAAAAATTCCAAAGAAGTAATTTTAATTCATGATCAAATATATTTCTAAATGTTTCTAAACATTTTTTAAATAAACGAGAACATTTTAATTGTAATTTTCTTCATATTCGGAAATGATTCTGTTCTTAAAATTTTGCTACCACAATATATAATTTGTAAACAAATTTCAAACTTTGAAATAGATGAGAAAAATGATATTATAGTTACAGCTAAAAATAATTTTTTAATAATTTAGGTTTCATTTTAAAATGTTAAGTTTAAGCTTTGAAGATATCAAAATATATCTAAAAAGAATCTGGAAGATTTGAAGTCAATGTTTGTAATTTTTCAAGAATTTAAGAAAATTGTAGTGCAGAGATCAACAAATTTTAAATGATTCTTTATTTGAAAAATTAATGTTTAAAAACTATTCATAAATATTTTAAAACGTTTCAAATGATTCGCTAAATTTTCAAAAAAGAATATAAACGGTGAAGATTAAGGTTAGGAAAAGAAAACAAAAACAAAGACTCTATTTATAATTAATTATTTACTCAGACGCAAAATATCGTTATTTTCCATCTATTTATTGAAATTCTATTAATTTTAAAGAATTTTTTTTAAATGTTACGAAAAATTCCAATTATTTCAAATGATAACATTTTTAAACTAATTAAATTTTTTAAATATTTAAAAAACTTAAAAGATTAACTCTCCTGTCGCGTTAAGGGTTTAGATTTTTGAAAATTTTGAAGTTTTTTTTAACGATTTTTAAAGGTTCCATAATAATAATGTTTTTAAGATTGCTGGGAATATTTCAAGTCATTCTTTATTTTAAATCATTTATTTTCAAAGAATATTTATAAAGATTTTAAAAGATTTCAAAATATTTCCAAAATTATAAGAAAAAAAATTAATCCTGAAGATTTCAACGAAATTGTAAGAATATTTCCAGTCAGTATAAACTGAAGAATTTTTTAAAAGAATAAAAATATTTTGAAACTTTGACAGATTTCCTAATTTTTGTAAAATTTACTTTTCCAAGCATAAAAAAGTCCTAAATATCTTGTGAACTGACACACATTGTTCCTACAATTTTGTGACTTATTAGAAATCTTGAAAAATCTCTTTGAATTTTTTCGAGATGTCTACGAAATTTATATTGATATAACTTTGAAGCAAATAAACCAAATTTTTTAGAAAATAGTCTGAAAAACCTTTTTCGGTTGAAAATTCAACAATTTTGATAAAAAGAAGTCTCTTTCTTTCAAAATTCGCGTCTTTTGATAGAATAATCTTCTAGTTTTACTAAAATTACAAGTTAATCTGCTCGGTAGGAAATTTATGTGCTTGGGTGAGAATTAATTTTTTTTTTCGAAAATTCATATGCTAGGGTTAAAAAAGTAAACTTTTCTGTGGAAAACTCGTCTCTTTGGGAAATATTTCGTCGCTCTTAGTTAAAAATGCAAGTGGTGAAGAATTCTTTTTTTTGTTGACCATTCAACTATTTTGTTCAAAGTTTGCCTTTTTTCATCAATTCGCCCGATTTAGAATACAAATACAAATCCTTTTTGAATGAAGTATTAACTATTACATTTTTCTTTGAGAATTCTTAATGCAAAAAATAACTGAAAAAACTTACATTCGCATAAAGAATAAATCCTTCTGCAACTTCGGGTCTGTTCGGGCGCCACTTTATACCATTTTTCCCGTTGATGGTAACTGGCTCGAACAGATTCGCCAGTCCCATTAAAAATTCCACATCATTATCTCCTGTAAATAAATGATTATTATAATGTGAGTCAAAGTATTAGGAGCAAATTTTTATTCAAGTATAGAATCCTTTAAAATTTAGACAAAATCAGTAAAAAAGAATGACCGATAACATACCGCTGATATAGAAACCTTGTTTTACTTTTTTAACAAACTCTGGCCATTCTCGAGAAAATTTTATGGCACAGGTAGGATACATATGGTCAAAATCATATTCCATCTGAAAAAGATAACAATTATACATTATTTACGCATAATAGACATGTATAAATACAAATTTTCGGACATACTTTATTTAATAAAATCGTACCAGAGTGTAACCCAGTGGTTGTTTTAAAACCGGGTATTTGTCGAAATAACCGGAAATAATTTTTAAATCTTCTTTTTGTTTGATTGTTCTCTTACGCTTTCCGATGCTAACATTCGGAGCGTACCCTATTCGGGAATCTAAACGTTCTTTTGCTGTGAGTTTCCACTTTTCGACAGCATCTGACCATGGTTCTATTCTTGTACTTAACCATGTTATAGCGTCAAGAACTTCTTGTTCTATAAGAAAATAAAATTCTTAATTAAATATTTTCTTCAAAAAGCATGTATATATTTTCATTATTAAAAAAAGTCATAAGGATAAATTGTTCGTCTTTTTGAGTACCATGAACATCCATACAGAGAATTTTGGAATTAAAAAAAAGTGGTCTCATAAATATTCAAAATGCGCTCACTTTTTGAGTTTTTATCCAAAATGGCTGGCTGAAGAACTTCACCTTTACTTTACGATACTAAATGAGTGTACCAAAGGCCAAACTAATTGATTAATTTTTTCAACAGTTATTGTGCTTATAGACAGACATACATACAGCCACATTAGTAAAAACCTTATTTTCGGATACGAGACGAATACGAGCCGAAAAAGAAATTAAAAGATAAAAGTTTTGATGAGAATGTGCCCACGCAACGTTTTTACATTCTCATCATTTATGATTAAGAAAGTATTAGAATTGTCTTCCTTTCTGTCCGTCCGTAAACACGATAACTCTCGGAAAAATTAACGGATCAAATCGATCTTTAGCACATTTTTTAAGATCCTAAAAGAAAGGACGATTTCGTTAACCACCCATGTTGGATACAAATTAAAAAAGTTAGTGTTTTCAAATTTTTTGGGACCATTTTTTATATTTAAATATTTTATGTACGGTTGTTTATAGTACTCAGAGAGCCAAAAAATTTATCCTAATGACTTTTTTTCGACAAAAAAGAAAATTCTCAGAATTATAGCATTTTCGAAATTTAAAAAATGAATCGAAAATCAAAATTTTCAGCTCAACAACAATATGAAAAAAAGTCCAGAGAAGAAAAACATTTATTTTTAAAAGCCCTACAAGATTATCATAAAAAATTTTTTGATTTTGGTTAAAAATAAAAAAATTTAATATTTTATTGCACAAAAAATAATGAAAAATAAAAAATTCTATTTTTTGGTCAAACTACGCAGGATACTAAAATAGTTAAATTAACAAAAACTGTGATTCCAAAAAAGAGCTAAAAATTCTTTATTAATCACATTCAAAATAAAAAATAAAAATTTGTGGAAAAACAGCACAAGTTACGAACCAAAATTGTTTACCCGAAAAAGAGCTACACATTTTTTAGGAATCACTGTTTCATAGAACACGTAGTTCTGCTTTTAATCATAAAAATGAGATTAAAAATAAAAATGATAAATTTGTGGGAAAACAACAAACGGTACGCTACAAATTGATAGAAAAAGTTATTCACCCAAAAAAGAGATACAAATTTGTAATAATAGGAAAAAATTTCTCAAAGAGAAATTATAGCTTTTGAAAAATTCTACAAAATATCTTTTAATCATTTTTCAATAGAACTCGTAATTGTCTTTTTGTTTATCGTACGTCATATGCATAAAATAAATAAAAATCTAAAAGAAGATTTGTAGGATATTTTGATGTATCCATAAAAAATATGAAAACCAAAATCTTATTCTTAGCATAACAACACGAGATCGAGAAAAATGTATGAAAAAAGTATTGACGTATTTTATTTATTTTAAGTTGGTTGAGAAAATATAAATTTACAAATGTTATGTCAAAAATCGAGACCAAAGGAAATCCAATCTGTCAATTCTTTTGAAAGTTATCGTGCTAACAAACTAAACAGAAAACCATCCACGAAAGGACAGATATAGAGACAGACAGACTCGTAAAAAAATGTTTTTCGGATTCAGGGGGTCTGAAAACGTGGACATTTGACAATAAAGGGGGGGGGGGAAATTTTACACAAATCTAATACCTTCTTTGATGAGAATGTAAAAAGTTGCAATTATAAAAAAAATCTTGTAATTTTCTCAAATTAGGCTATTAGGATGAAATTATTTGGTGTCCCACATTAGGATTGTCAAAAAGTTCAACAGGGAACAGAAAATTTTAAAAGTAAGCTTATAATACCTGTTACTGGTCGATTATTTTCATTTTGCTCAGGTTCTCTTCCTCTTTGAGCAGATTTTCTTAATTCTTTTCCGAGATTAGTATATTTGTTGTAAAGTTTTCCTTTCGGATTAATGACAATATCTCCAATAACTTTTCGTGGAATATAGTAAATATCCTGAAGTGATGGAAGTAAATAGTTATATAAAATTTGGCAAGGAAAGTTAATTAAGAGGCAGAAAATGGTAATACTTCAAAAATTTTCATCTAAGCAAATTTTTACTTATAAAGAATAAAGTTTTAAAATATTATCAATTTTTTTTATTATTACTTACACCAATTTCATTTGGAAAAATTGCAGTTATTTCTCGGGAGAGTTGTACGAATCGTCTTGGTTCAATTCTGAAATTATATACCATTTAGGTAAAATACATCTCTATTTTCTTTTGAGTAACATTATTTAAATATTTATTATTATTAATCGTTTTTTTATACCTGTTTTCCGTGTCTTTGTTTAATTCAGTAGTCACCAATAACTCGGATAACTTATTTCTATAAGTATTGTTAAGTTCACTGTGTGAGTCATAATAATTAATAATAAGGTTCCCATTAGCTTGATGAATTTTTAGTGCTTCAGATACAGACTGTAACAAAAAAATGTAATGCAAATTTTTTCTCTGTTAAAATACAAATACCTATATAATGGTAATGAAAATTACGAATTTGCAAAAGATGATTTGATGCCAATAAAAATGATACACTTACATTAACAATATCTAATCTTCTATTTGTTCTGGTAGGTGAACTTTTTTCTATTTCTGTATCAGTCTGTTCTCTTATTTCTATACTATGCTGATTTTCTTCCTCTGCTCCAGAAATATTTTCACTCTGGACTGATTCTTCAGGATTTTTTTGAAACTGCTGAGAAGCGTTAACGTTTAAACTTGAACCTTGTTCCAAAAATAAAGACATATCAATAACAGATGGTTCCTGCAAGAAGTGTTCCTTTTATTTACTTCTATTTATCTAATTGATCAAAGTTCTAATGTTAAACCGAATAAAACATGTTAAAGAATATTAGTTATATATATTTATAACTACTATGGAATTAAACCAATATAAAAAGAATTAAATAACTTCATGATAGGTTTCTAATGATTTCACGCTTATTTATTATATGTACCGAACTACTTTCTTCTTCATTAAGGTACGTCCTTAGTCGATTTAAAAACTTTGCCCTAGGCCCTGCAAGTGGGAGTAGCTCAATCGTCACCTCTGGCAAGTCAACTAATAGCTTGAAAGCATCACTATCTACTTTTTGCTCTAGAGAAAAGTATTAACAGAAATTTACCAATTTAGAGGTTAGAGCGGTACAGACAGCGATACATGAGAAAGCTCGACGCATATAAAGAATTTTTACTTACCTTCAAATTTTTCCATATATTCTGCAAATCCCCATCTTTCTAGTAGTGTCTTGACTATTATATCAGACATTTTACGATTTTCTAACAAAAATAGTATTCATACGATGGTCTTAGAAACTTTCCACGTGTTTGAACATCCATAAAGAAAGAAACAGATTAAAATGGCGACGATCGAGAACATGAGGCGATGTTTCGATTCAAATGTTGGCAGCACTGCTCAGCTTTCAGTTGTGCCAATATCGCCAAGGGGCGAAACATGTAACCGTTACTACTTTTATTTCTTGGAGAATAAATTGGTTGTAAATGTAACTAATTTATTTGTTGTAACTACAATTACTATCGTCACTAATATAACCTACATAGGAGGACTAACGGCGACTTGTTGCCGCACAAAACTGGTTAGTTATTGTTACCATCGAAGTAGTTGTTGTAGCTAATACCATCTCTACTAATAAAGAGCTTCTTGCCGCAACTAACCATTTTTTTCAGTGTTGTATTGATTATTTCTGACGTGTATCACAAGTATCATATAAAGTAATTATATTGCTTATAATCAGGATACATAACAAACACCCCCCCCCCCTCTTTAGACATTTTTTCGTCCTCGAAATTCTTTGATTTTAGAAATGAACCCTTCTCGTATTTAAAGTTGTTAATTGACATGTTCATGGTTGTACTGTTTCAACAGTAGATGTATGAGTTACAACATTAGATTGAATTTGATGTAAACATTCGCACCAACCTTTTGCTTTTTTGTGAGTGGACATATTATTCGGTATGCTTTGGAAATAGCTCGAACTAAGTTGTGCTTTCCTAAGTTCATCTGTATTAATTTGCTTATGCATTAAAATTACTTTATATTCTAGATAATCTAAATTTCCTAGGTTACATTACATATCGTAGGTTTCGTCAATGAAGATCGTTTTCTTCATATTTCATTTTTTGTAAGTTCAAGTTTATCATTTTTATTGTATATCTCACAATTTTCGCTAGTTATTGATGTAGGAAAATTGATTAAAATTGATTAGATTTTAAGTCCGCACACTAAATCTAGGTCAATATCGGTTGTGGGTATTATAATATCACATACTAAATATCCATCTATTTTCTAACATTTACTAATTTTCTCTTTATCGGTTGTTACTTAAGTGTCTTCAAATGCAATAATGAAGCCTTGATCGCGAATTAGGGAAAGGAATACTTTAACAAACTTAATCGGGATTGTGATTATTCTTTTGACAGAACATTCCTTGTTTTCAATAATCAGAATTTTAAGAATTTACCTTAATAATCCATTTACTACTGCCATTGATATTGAACTAATATCGAGAATCTTCTGGCAGTCTTCCTCGAAATGGTATTTTTTACTATGTTGCATCTCAAACTCTGATAATGTATTTTTCAAGATTTCAGGTATTTAAATCTGCGGATGTATGATACCATATCGCACGTTTTATCCTAAAAATTAAAAAACCTGCTGAGAATTTAGGAAACAGGAACACATACTCAGGTGAGGTTTATAAAAAATGTCTTAGTCTTACTCTAATAACTGATTCGCAGGCTATTGATTCATCTGCCTCAATTATCTTAATTACATTGCCATTTCATATTGATGTTTTTATATTGATGATTTGATTTGTTTGCCATGCCATTTGATTTATTTTCAGATATCTATAACGTGTTTAATTTATATGTGCATGATCTGATGTCTATGGAATCAATTTTTGTGTGGTACACCGAGTTTCCATGCAGGTACCGCGCGAGGTCACGGGATGTATCTCGTAAACAAAGAGTCTGATGATGCAAATAAACACATTTTCAAACTCTATGACAATCTAATACTTAATTACAATTATTAATAGCAATTTCCAAACTAAATCAAAGTGTCCTCATCGAAATTTAAATAAAATGTTATCGTTATTAAATAACGGTAGGTCAAATCAAGATAGGTCAAATCAAGCGAGTCTATATCTTTGGGAAAATAAGAAGGTTACTAGTCAAGATAAGCTAAAAACTGAGTCTCTAAAAGGAAATGAGATATGTGAAATAGATAATAGAAACAATGGCTAATTTAAAAAAATAAAGTGATTAAATTAGATAATATTTCAGATAGCGTAGGCAAAACTCAATAACAAAATATTGGTTCAATAGAAATTTTCGAAGATACTGTTGAGATCAATAATAGCCAAAAATAAAAATTAGAAAAATTCTTAGAAGACAAAATAAAAGTTTACCAGAGAAAAGAAGATAGGGAGACTCATTTAACGAAACACAAAATTTAAATCTAAGGCCACGCTCCCATTACCCCTTGTGTGCACACCCGGGTACCCGTGTACCTACCACGGTACATTTTTTCTTGTAACTGGAATAAACAAAATTCCGCTTCCTTTGATTCAATTCGAAGCGAATCATTCATATGGCTCATTTAAGATTTTTTTTGCAAAAATAATCTAGTTTAAGTATACCTTCTTGGTGGACACACCCAGGGTACCTGGGTACCTACCATAGAAAAAATTCAATTTTGAGTGGATTATAACTTCTTTATCGAGATATTTGAGTTATTTGCGTGAAATGGGTTGAGTAATGATAGGATACGTGAAATTTAAGATGATAAAAACCTTTATTGTTCACATTCTTAACATCTAACGAAAAAGAAGATTTGCACTGACTACAGCTATGTCGCAGGCTAATACAACATCTTCGCTTCTCTTTTTAATTTTAATTTTTAATTTTTTGACAAATCTGAAAGGGCTATAAAGCACCTTTAAGAGCTGAACAAAGTAGACACAGTTAGTGAGTACATGTAAGTATATGTAGTAAGAACTTACCTAAAGCTGATTTTAAGAAGGTAATGTTGGTAAACCTATCTTAAAAAATAATTAGAAACGGGAAAAAAACAATAACATAAATATACGTCATGATCAAGAAACTTAAATGAAATAAAAAAGTAATGGAAATGAACATAATAATGAGCGAAAATGAGATAAAGGCTAATTATACGGAGTTATATTAAATAAAGGTGTACCCACAGAGTTTATAAATTCAGAGAACATATACTTTAATGCTAATACTGTAGGTGCATTACGAATACTATTCAGCAGTTTATTCCAAAGCTGCCTCCCTCTAATGATAAAATATTTTTGCATCAAACATGTTCTATTAGCAGGTATTGCCAGGGTACCACCTCTATCACGCAGCCCAGGCCGACCTTGAAGGTTCATA
>JAWWLR010000166.1:7433007-7443436 GCA_035041075.1 Acraspis erinacei | reverse complement strand
ATTTATTTCCTTGGACCAATCTCATATGGTATGGTCCGTATGTAAGATGACCATATTCTTGATGCAAGAATTTTTTTCTTGATCTAAGTATTCGTTTTTTTACGTGTAGTATTGTAGAATTAACTAACCAGTCAAGTAGAGCCCTAGGGCTAGTGCTAGTGTACAACTATGGACGAAGCAAATGTGCACGAGCCCAACTGTGTTCATCGATGGCCGTGCACAGATGGGAGTCTCCTAACTGCGCTCGTGCACAGATGGGACCCTCACAAATGTGCAACTCTAAAATAATAAGATCAGAATAAAAAACTCAGAAGTCCACGTGTAACGGTGGTAACCCTCCAAACTGTGCAAGTCTCAATTAGTACCATCAGATTTTCGGCTCACAAGTCCAAGTTCAACTTATGGCACCCAGCCAAATGTGCACGTCTCAAATAATAAGATCAGATTATCGACTCACAAGCGCACGTTCACAGATGGTGACCCTTCTAATTGTGCACGTAACAGTTATTACGATCACATTTTCAACCTACAAGTCTATTTGCACATATGGTACCCTCCAAAACTTAGACGTGCACAGATGGCCGGTGAACAATTGTACCACCGGCCATCAACGTGCACAGTTCGGCTCCTACACAGTTTCCGCGTGCACAGTTGTACGTTACCACGAATATTTCGGAAACAAATCCAAAGTTGCTTTTTGTTATTTGATCGGATGCTCCGTTTGTTTATAACAATTACAGAATGTTAAAAACTATTCAAAGTAAGCGGCTCGCAGCTAGCAAATAGGTTTTTATAACCTATTAGGACGTAAATATTTCTTAACTTCATTCTCATCTACTTCCCCCTCACCTCGCTTCCCAGCTGACACTGTCCTACCCCTACGTCCACTTCTAATTGCTTCCACTACTTCCCATAATTTCCCCCTACTTCACTACCCCTAATTTCACTTACTTTCCGTTTCCTCCTCACACCACATTTCTTATAATTTTCCCTTACTTCCCCTATTTTCCATCCCATCTTTTCCCCTCACTTCGCCAAACTTCATTTCCCCTACATCCCCTCCCCTTATTTCATCTACTCCCATCTCCTTATTTTCCCTCGCTTTTCCTACTCTCATCTCCTCAATTCCCCTGCACCCCTCTCCTGATTTACTCTTATTTTCTCTATTTCTCTCTCCTCAGATTTTTAGCTTGCCCTGCTTTTCCTTCTCTCATTTTTCCTACAATCTCCCTTCCCAGTTTCCCACCACTCACTTCCCTTATTTCCAATGAATAAATTAGCAAAGAATAAAGCCATACAATTTTCACATCCTAAGAAATTTCTATTTCATTAAAAAAATAAAAGTCGGTTTTGCCCTTACTCGCGAGGACAGACTGAAAAAATACCGCTTGGTTAGATATGTTCAAATTATCAATTATTGTTTTAGTAAGATAATTAATGCGGATTGAAATATGATATACAATACTACTTATCCTCCCCTCATCACCCCGACTGTCATCCCCTTATTCCCCTTACTTCCCGCAACTCTCACATCCTCAGACCTAAGAAATTTCTAGTTAATTAAAAAACCAAAGTCGGATTTGTCCCGACACGCGGAGTAAGATCGACGAAACACAGCTTGTTAGAAATAATTAATTTAGCAAGCATTGTTTTATTAAGATAATTAACGCGTATTGAAATATGATATACAATATAATGTGAAACTCGAAATTTAGAAGAATGCGGATGAATTCCACGTCTTATTAACTTTTTATAGTACAATAAATGCGATACGATCAGTATCCTGACCCTCTCTGCCCTATTTATCTCGAAGTTGTAGGATTTTAAAAATCCTTTCGAAGTATGTCCTTCAAGTATTTGGTCGGTAATTGCTTCACCATATGTATATTAAAAATAATGATTAAAAGGCAATGATCTTGAGAACTTATGAAAAATTACACAATAGAACTGCATACTAAAAATATAAAATGAAATTACTTTTTGAAATGTGGAACTCCAAATGAAAAAAATCGTGAAAATAGTCATTTTTCCATATTTTAATCACAAGTAAATTCCTTAATATTTTAGTTTTTGATTTTCATATTCTTTCGGATTTCCTTAAATAAAAAATATATTTTAAGCAGTTTCAAAATTTTTCATTTTTCGAAAATCTCATTGCCTAAAATCATAAAATTTTAGCAATCATCCAGCAGTAGTTAACGCCTCGGATTAAAAAAAATTAATTAAAATTCAATTTGCCTCATAAAATCGAGAATTAATTTTTTCTCAAATGTTATCAATTAGAGGGTGGATTATGCACCGCCAGAGGTGATGGATAATGATAGTGGAGTACCTTTCAGCTGTTGTAATTTTCATTCGAGGCTGCCTTGTATACACATGCAAATGAGCGAAGCAGATATCAAAACAATCAACGTGCATGGCTGTTCCAAGATCTTGAGCCAGGTTCTCATCAGGATCGTAGTTTTTGGATACATCATGACATCAATGTTAATAATCACTCAGGGAATCTTGTTGTATTATATAGTGAAAGTATGAAAACCTTCAATTCTGTCACTTATATAAGTATTTCTCCACGTAAAGGTCACTAATTACACTTTCTTTACCAAAAAACTCGGTTCATTTTCTAACATTTTGTTATAGATTTTGCAGACAATTTTATATGGTTTGAGAACTTTGTATGTGATTTTCAGAAGTTTTTTATTATAGCGAAAAAATTCCAATAGATTCAATATGAATGAAACAAATTTTTCATTTGCTAACAATTCTTTAAAATTAGTAGATTATTTTTTCTCGTTAACAAAATATGAATCGTCGCCTCTGCAATAATCCGACACCGTACTTTGAAGATTTTGAACATTCAAAAAACATCAGAAATCATTTTTCAAGGTATTTCCGGCTGTGTGTATATATGATGCTGGAAATAAATTCCAATTTTTTAATTTGAATCGAATTTTCTATAAGATTTAATTTAACACACTTATTAGGCATATTTCTGACATAAATATATTAAATTATTTTATTTTCATATCAAAATGTTATTTTAAAGTTCAGAAGTAGATAAAATATAACGCTTATGTGCTCAAATAACTTTACTTTTAAATAACAGTAAAAATAGTATTTTTACAATACATTAAATACAACCATTTTAATGTTTTCATTGTATTATTTGCATTTAAATAATAGTTTTCAAAACTAAAACTTACCACAAACCATTCATTTTCCCTAGTTCTATTATAAATGATTATTTTATAAGATGAATACCTCTTAGAAAGAAAGCAGAAAAATCGGGAATTTACAACCTATTTAAATCAGTGCTTGCTAGAACCATCCTGAAAAATCTTATTTGTTCAAAATTCAACAGCTCAGTTAACTAAATTGTTAAAAGTTCCTTTTTTTTGTTAATAATTCATCATTTCAGTTGAAAAACCCTTTTTTGTTATAATTTTAACTATTTTGTTAACATTATTTTTCGTAATTTAATTTTACTGACTAAAAATTTGATTATTCCATGTTTGGTTGAACCTTTATCATATTCAGTTGAAAATTTAACTATTTGGTCGAAAATTCATGTGGTTGTTTAAAAATAATTTCTTAGGTTGAAAATTAACTTATTAAGTTAAAAATTCCTTTGAAAAAATGTAATTTGGTATAACATTTGTCTATTTGCGTAAAAACTATTCTTTCTGGTTGAGAACTCATTTCTTTGGTTGCAAATTTAACTATTAGGTTGAATATTCCTTAAAAAATTACAAATTTGGGTCAATATTCATGTATTTTGTTGAAAATTGATTTTCTTGGTAAAACATTCATTTTTTATAGAAGATTCATTTCTTTGGTTGAAAATGTCGAAAATGTATCTTTTTTAGTAGATATTTAATCTTCTTGGTTGAAAATTCATCTTTTTGCATGAAAATTTAACTATTTCTTAATGAATCATTTATTTGAAAATTACGTTTTTTGACTGAAAATATAGCTATTCCATTTCTTCTGGAAAATTAAATTTCTTCAATTGAAAGCTTACTTATATTACTTGAAAACAAACAAATTTTGATGAGAATTTATTTTCTTTATTAACTGAAAAATCTTTCTTGGTTGAAAAATCAACTCTTTTGTTAAAAAGACCTCTTTTTGGTTTGAAAATTAGTCTGTTTTGATTAAAAATTCAAATGATACGTTTAAAATTGGTATTTTTTAGTTTAATTTAACCGGTATCTTTTAATTAAAAAATGAAATATTTTTTGGCAGAATTATCAACTATTGCGCTTTTTATTGAGAATTCATTTTTTTATCCAAGATTCTTTACTTTGGTTGAAAATTGAAATATTTTATTTAAAATTCCCTTTTCTTTTGGGCTGAGCCAGATCTTCGAAATTAAGGTTAATAAAATAAAAATTCTATTACTTTTTAAAAGTATGTCGCAAAAAATATTATTCTTTCATACCGATTTTTAGTATATCACACTGAAACAAAACTTTACGTTTAAAAGTTTTCCCCTAATTTGTCAATGTTAAATTTTCAAATTTTAATAATTTTAAATGTTCAAAATCCCAAAGAACTTTCAAAGTTGCATACCTTTAAAATATAAATAGTGAAAATTGAACGATTATCATAATTAAAGAATTTTCAATTTCAACTCTGCAAAAGTGCAGAGCATTGAATTGTAAATTTTTCAAATTGAAGAGTTTTTATTATTGCACTTAAAATTGTTCAAAATTTTGTGATTAAGGTTTTAAAGTTATTCATTTTGCAAGATTTAGATTTCTAAACTCTTGACAGAATTGAGTAATTTTTATTTGTAAATCTTTACAATGGAATAAATTTCTATTTTAAATCATTAAAAAATATTTTTTTAGATTCTTAATTTTCGTATTAAATCAGCCACGTTGAATTTAGACATTCTGTTACGATATTTGAATTGAAACCTTAATATATAGAATCACCCAAATATTTTTACCATCAGAAAAATCCATTTCAAATCAGCAAAAAAAATTCTATGAAGTTATGTGTATTTGAATTTTATCGTTCGTTTTTCAGTTAGAAGAAATTCTCTAAACCTCTATCTTATAAAGTTTTAAGTTAATTCAGATAATCCTCGTTTTCTTTTTCAATTTTGATCTTTTTCTTTCGAAATCAGCTGGAAAATTTAAAAAAGGTTAACGATTTTTTAAATGGTGACGGTATTTCTGAAAATATTAAGTCAATTTTCTAGAAAAATCCAAACCTATATTTTTTTTCCCAATTTTTTTGTTGAATTTGACCTGTCATAAGGTCTTTCAATGTTCATATCTTGTGAATTTCATGCGGGCTAAATAAATTTTGTGGCCAGGACATTTAAAAAAAATCTAATAAAGCTGAGTGGATATCTTCCTTATACAAGCAAAAACTTTTAAAGAATATAGAAAAAAATTTTCAACGCTGGGTTTTCCAGAGAATGTTCTTTACTTTTTGCATCAAATTTTAAAAACATCGAAAAAGTATTTTCTTCTGAGAGATTCTGCAATCTCAGGTGTATAACCTGCCAGATTTGAAATGGATTCAGTCATTGTGATTTAGGTCCTAATCCAGGAAATGAAGAAGATTTTAAAATATTTAATTAAACTAACTATTAAATTCTATTTTTTACAGATTGTACGCAGGCCCCTTCCTCAAGAGTGCCCTTCAGATTGTTCATGTCTTTCTTCCGAAGATAGTTCTCCCAGGTGTCCTTTAATGGAATCGACTTCAACTTGTAGCTGTAGTTCCAGGTATGAAAGTAATTTTTTATTATATTCATCAATATAACGATAAATCATAACTGATTGCTTATCTTTAATAAAAAATTCCTCCTTACGGTTCATCTCAGAAACAAGCTGAGGATAACTTACCGAAATAAATGTTTTCCTTGTCTTGACTTCATAAAAAATTTTCTTGAATAAAGTCTGCGGGAATTATTAAGATTTTCTTATTTATTATGGTAATATATTATACATTTTTAATTTGAAAGAATTTTTAAATTGAAAAATGACAAATTACTCAAATCGGGCTTTTTAAAAATAGAAGAACTTCTATAGTTCAATTTTACATTCTTTTCCAATTTTAACATTCATTCCACTACCTAGCATTCCTAATATTTACAATATATAGACATTCCATTTTGGAGAATTTTAAATTAATTTCAATTTGGACTTGGAATATTTCAAATAGAGAGTCTCTAATTTTTAATTTTCAATCTGAAAAGAAACACGCGCGCATTGGGCGCGATTATTATTTTTTCCTAGATCGCAATTTTTATATTAAAATACAAAATTAATATCAGTACAAAATTTCTATATTCCATAGTATCAATTTTCTAAGACAGTAAAAAAAAAATCAAAAAATATGCTTGATAGTTGATCAAAATTGATATCCTAAGTACAAAATGAATGTATAATATTTTTGTATAATGTATATACAATAAATGCGACCGTTGAGTTTTTATTTAAAAATCCCAATTCTGGCGAAAAACTCTAACATAATAAACTCTAACAGAACATAACAAAAAAAAATAAGATTGTGAATATTCTTTAAAACATAATGTTTATTGCTTAAAATAATCGATTTCCGGTGAAAAATGAGAGCATAACCTAAAATTGTTCAATATTTTTTTTATCTTATTTGAAATTCAATGATTTTTTATTAAAAGTAGCGATATTCAGTATAAAACGCCATGGAAAAAATTGTACACAAATTGTGAATTTAATTATTTTAATTGGCAAGCTATAGAATAATGACAATTTGAGCAATTAAAAAATTTTTGTTATTGAAAATGCCAGTTTTCGACGAAAAACACTAACATAAAATAAGAAAAAATTATTCCAAAATTTTAATCTTCATTGACATTAATTTATTTCTGCTTAAAATGACCGATTTCCGATAGAAAACTTTAACATAGCCTAAAATTTTCAACAAATTTATAAATCTTTATAGAAATCTACGCTGTTTTCCGGTGAAAAATGCGAAGATAACCCAAAATTGTTCAATAAATGTAAATCTTCTTTGAGATCCCATGATTTTTCAGAAAAAAAAATAATTTTAAAAATCTTTAGTGATATTTTAAAACCTTGAACTTATTTTTTTTAAAGTATCACATAAAATAACTCCAGCAATCTTAAAAACAGTGTTGTATTCTCTTGAAACTTCAAAATCTTCAAAAGACATGAATAATATATTTCGAAATCTTCCGAAATTTACATTTTATTTTAAGTTTCTTGAAAGTCTTTCATACCTAAAATTATTTTTGAGATTAAAAAAAATTCTGAATATATTTTAAAATGATTCGAATTTTTCCTAAAACTTTGAAAAATGCTGCAAAATTAAAAAAGCTTCCTGAAAATATTCCAGATTCTTTTTAAAAATTTTATATTTCTCAAAACCTTTCTAAATATTCCCTTAAAATAAATTTTCGCTTAAAATTAGTTTTTATAGATCAAAAATTACTTTTATTATATACCTTTCCAAATTTTAAATTATTCTCGGAATGCTTTTAAAACTTTTCAATACCTTTTATGTTATGTTTTAAAATAGTTTCTTAAAATAATTTTATCGAAATAAAAATTCAAATTTTAAACCGTATTTGAAACTTTAAAAAAATTCTAAAACTTTGAAATAATTCATAGTTTTCCTAATATTTGTTTAAACCTGTACAAATTAAAAATTTTATTTTTAAATCTTCCAGACTCTTTTTCGACATATTTTTAAATCTTTAAAGCTTAAAATTAATGTCTTAAAATAAAACCGAGAATACAATCTGAATCACTTTGAATTTTCCCACAAATGTTATTTTTGATAGTGTTTTGTCACCGGTACTAACAATGTATACTTTTCATAATTTAATATATTCTAAGTTTTTATCCATAATTTCATTTTTCTCATCTGTCTTTGAAAGTGTGAAAAAGGTTAAAATTATAGGGTCGTAGCAATAAAAACTTCATATTATACTGATTTCCCGATATTAAAAACCTTCAAAATTAAAATGTTCTTTTTTATCAATAATGTTTAAAATCATTCAGAAATAAATTATATCATCAAATAAAATTACTTGGACATTTTTATTGACTAAATTGATGGTGCCAAAAATTCATAATCTTTATTAATAGATAAATACATATAGACTCATTTAATATGGCCAACACTGTAAATAATGCTTGTTTGTTTCAAATAAACAAATTCGTTTGAATGCAGTTTCATAAAATATAATTGAATTAAACAAACTTTATTTGCATTCAATACACTTTTATATTATTCGAACAAACTTTATTTGAATTGAACAAGAAATATATTTAAAACAAACGAAAACATTTTTTTACCCTGTAGCAAAGAAATAATACGTTTGAGTTTGACAAAGGATCTGCTTGATTTAAAGAAACTTCGTGTGAATCAAATAAAATTCATTTAAATCAAATAAAGTGTATTCAAACCATTTTTGTTAGCATCAAACAACCATTTTTCTCAGTGAACGGTTAGGAAAGAAATCCTTTTCAAAATTTTCAAATATTTGTTCAAAATCTTAAGAACACCATTTTATATTCGTTCAAAAGGAAAGATTTGATTCTTTTATATCCAGATTGATAAATTAATTTTTTTCTAAATTGCATAATACAAATTTTAATTCCTCCCAGCTCAGAATCTCTTTCTGTAGGAGACGAAAGACCACTTCAGGATCGAAGAAAAAATTTTAAAAGTATCCGATCATTAAGAAAATCATTATTAAATTCGAGGAATAATAGGCGAGAAAGAAGGAAAATTTTAATAACTCAATTAAGTTCCTCGTCATCGCCAAGTCATAGTGATAGATCCTCTATAGAATCTTTCGAAAAATCTGTTACTGCTCGAATAAGGCCTAGCACTCATAAGCAACATCAAATTTCACAAACGCAATTCATTAAGAATCCAGTTCCTTGAAATAATTGAAAAAAATTGACGGTGAATGTTAAGAACAACTTCGTCAGACCAGAACGCAATCAAAAACTTAGGTACAACTACAAATTTCACGTTAAGGCCATGTAATACTGAGATTACATTAGTTTTTTTCGCAACATTTAACCCGTGTGTCCACACCCATCTTTATCCACATTGTTATACTATACACCCGGGGTATCCTGGTGCCCAACTATCTTTTCTTTTTAGTTTTTAAATAATTATGTACTTGCAATCGTTTCCTTGACGGCAGTGGTGTACATTTTCCGAAGGCCTGGCAGCGCGACGCACAGTGGGGAAAAAGTACATTTTTTGGTTCAAAATACGATTCCAGCTGAACCTGTGGACCGATTTGGATGTTTTTTTTTAAAAGCTGAGAAAATTTCAAAGAAACTTGTCGAGCCTGATTTTTAATTTAGTTTTTCAATTTTGTTATAAATAAATAAATATGACGAAAAAAATGGTTATAAACAAATTATTTGTCGAAAATGTGTTTTCTATCATTTTCAATAATTTAACATTTTTGTCAGTTATATTACAAGAAATTTGAATGGAAGCAATATTTTAATGAAAAAAATTTCTCTTAAGACTATTCTTGTTAATATTATAAACAAATGTTCTATTCAGGCATTTGTCGTTAGAAAAATTCGTTTTTTTCTATGTCACTTTTTTAAATTAGGAACCTCATGATAATTTCAAAAAAATTCATAATTCGTTGATAAATTTTATGATTTTTTAAAATAAATTTAATTAAAAAATGCATAATTTGGGCATTTGTCGGCGGAAACCCCCGATTTTTTCAATGCCAGTCCTGTTAATTGGGAAGTTCATGATAATTTGAGCAACATCCATCACTATTTGATCAATTTTATTTTTTTAAACAAATTTAATAAACAAATGCATTTTTCGGGCATCTGCTGACGAAAAATGCGTTTTTTTCTATGTTAGTCCTTTTAATTGAGAACTTTATGTTAATTTCAGCAAAATTCATAATTAGTTCATACATTTTATGATTTTTTAAACAATTTTAATAAACAAATGCATTATTCGGACATTTGTCGACGTAAAAACTCGTTTCTTTCAAAGTCAGTCCTTTTAATTTCAGAAAAATAGTTCTTTCTTTTCATTCAGTACTTACGGTTGTCAACACAAGAGGGTTTGAATACAAGGGATGATTGAATAATACATTTAATATTTGTTATAAATAAATTCTATAACATATGAAAAGTCGGGACACATCCTCTTTGTGTTGGTCAACTGTAAGTACTGAATAAAAAAATACTTTTTTTCTGAAATTAAATGGACTGAAAAAATATGAAGTTTTACGTCGACGAATGCCCGAATAATGCATTTTTTAATTAAATTTATTTAACAAAGACATAAAATTAATCAACTAATTATGAATGTTACTAAAAATATCGTAAAGTTCCCAATTAAAAGGACTGACTGAATTTTTCTGAAATTATCATGAGGTTCCTAATTTAAAAAATTGACA
>JAWWLR010000166.1:7377338-7389244 GCA_035041075.1 Acraspis erinacei | reverse complement strand
TAGAAATTTTCTATAAAACATGACGAATTTTCAACCAAGAAAGATGAATTTTCATCTGAATTTTTATCTAAAAAAGATTAATTTTCTACCACATGTGATGAATTTTCTATTCAAAAAGACGATTTTTTTAAAAGAAAATAGTGGAATTTTCAACATATGAATTTTCAATAGTCGAAATTCCAACCAGAAACGATGTCTTTTTAATAAAATAGTCGAATTTTCAAGAAAAAAGTTGATTTTTTTACCGAAAATAATTAACTGTCGAACAAAAATAGTTGGCCCTTCTTATTGGTTTCCTCTTAATTCAGTTGGCATTTAAGAGAAAAAACGAAAAAAGGGCAGAAAGGAGAGAATAGAGGAAAGAGTGTTGAAAAAGTTCGATATTAATTATTGAGATGAATAAATATGATGTATTTACCATTTACCTGAAGTGGGAATTAAGTATCATAAGTCATAGCAACACTATCAAAAGATAAAATAATAAAATAAAAATTCGAAAAATAAAGGAAATACTGTTTTAAGTAGAATTTTTTAAGTTTAGCTATATGCTGGAAAATTATTGTGTGGCATATAATTACGTAATATTTGTGTACAGTTAGTCATCTTTGAACTTGGAAGTATGTACTTCCGTAATTCGTAAATCATGAGGCGTGACCGTAAAAGCATTTTCTGTAATTGGAATATGGCTGAGAATTTAAAAATTATATGTATGTCACGGAATTCCGCTATTGTGACATGTCTTTGCAGAAAGCGCATATTGAAATTTTATTATTTCAAATACAATTTTTATTTTAACAAGTTACAGAATTTAGCTCTTTTAAAATAAAAATGTATGTTTTACTTTTATATTGTATTGTCATAATTTTATATTTATATTGTAAGCCTTTTAAGTTGATAAAACGAATAACATTATTTTAAAATATTCAAAATTTTACAGTTTGAATGATTCCAAAGGCCAGAACTGAAAAGTCCCAATACAATTTGAAAAATGCAAAATTATTATATAAATATAGTAGCAAATTAAAAAATTTATAAACTCTAAAATTGAAACCATTCTGATTAAAAAATTTTATTTTAAATTTAAGAGAATAGAGCATTGCAAACTTCTTTTGTAATAATTTAAAAATTAATTCTTTTAAACTAAAGATACCAAACTTAATTAGTATTTATTTAAAATAATCAAAGCTTTTTAAGCTGATGAGTTTCAAAGTTTAACGTTTTTTTTAATTATAATTTTTTTTGAGTAGTGCGGGATAGGCTAATTAAAAAAAAATAAGTTTAGAATCTGAACACGTCACTAGCCAGAGTTTTACCTGTTTAGTCAACAAATATATAAACAAAAATCCAAATCGGATATGATTTAAAGATCACCTATTTCAGTTTTGTCTTTTTAATAGATTTTTTATTGTTTTTATTTCCTCATTGCTGAAAGTTTATAATATTACAGAATTGGAAAATTTCCGAATAATGGGATTCGTGACAGAAAATTGTCGAATTATAAAATATCCGATACGGTCAAATTCCCGACACTAGAAAATTCACGAATTGAAATAATTAGAAAATTGTTTTCAATTAGATAATATTATTTATTTATTTATTACAGTTACAGCAATGAAATATTTTGATCAAAGAAAATTGGTTATTTTTTATATTCAATGTATTTTTTTAAATTGATTAGATTTAAAATGACAATAATTGAAAGCAAATTTCAATGCAAGTTTTTTTTTGCAAATTTTTACACAGTATTTTTTTTTAATTACTGCTCGTGTGATAAAAAATCGTTCCGGAATTTTTATTTTTCTTTTCGAATTTTTTTGTTTATCATTGTTTCTTGCATTGAGAATTATTTTTCAATTAATTATTGTTATTTGCAATTCAAAAAATAGTTTGCAAAATACATTGATCATCCAAAACAAATTTTTATCTAAATATTTCATTATTGAATTTTTATGAAATAAATGCAATTTATTAAAGAACAATTTTTTTAAATTGTTTAAATTCTATCATTTTCAATTTCCGAGAATTTCGCAGTATCGGATATTTTATAATACGACCATGTTCTGTCGCAAAAGTGATTATTCGGACTTTTTAGGCGTTCCATACATAAATAGAATTACTCCCTTTTATATTATCGTCATTATAAATAATTTAATCAAAAAAATTAACTTATTTGTAAGGAAAATAATCATTCTTTCTTACTTTTTTTGTAAAAAGTTATTTTTGCAAAATTTACTTATATTGTATTTTGTAATTGGCACACAGTATATTATTATAGAAAAATGTGTATAAAAGTATTATTTTCTTAAAAAATGATCAAAAAACTATACAAAAAATCGGTAAAAAAATTAAAACTCAAATATTTAAAAAATTTAATGTTTAAAACATTCCCAATTGGATCATTGAAAGTTTCCAATCAAATTTAAAAAATGCAAAAGTTCAGACCATTGAATTATTTTCCTAATTTTCAATTATTCCTGAAGATTCAGAAAGTTTTTGATTGAAAAAGCTAAAATTCATGTATATAGTTAAGGTATATAGTTAAAAGCATTGAAATTAGATAAAACCATCGAATAAAATGGATCAAAAACAAAATATAGCTGACTTGATTTTTCTTTAATAAATTCTATTTTTTATACACTTTTAAACACATTTACTGCACGCCGCTGGCCTCCGATTTTTTACAAATTCAGTCGTGAGAATGAGTAGGCCCCGGGAAATTTAACTGATGTAATTTGGCCTGGATAAAAAAAAGGTCAATTGACGTAATGAGGTAAACAGAGTGGTCACATGTGTGGGAGCATTGTAATAATTTTTTGTTTATTCTTCAAATTAAATATTTGGCAACTCAATTGTAGTAATAAGATTACTACAAAGGTAATTCATCCAGGAAGTATGTCAGCAAATTAAAAAATTATAATACGTCATAAATACGAAGTGCTACTGTCTGTAATTCTATCTATAAAATATTGGGTTCATTAAAATTCGGCCTTGATGTCACCTCGAGATGTGCCGATTAGAAACAATTATAAATTATTACACGGCTGAGCATATCTTATTTGTTCGACCAATCAAGATCGTGTGATGCTCGTTAAAATAAATAAGATCAATTATTATATATTTAAAAAGATTAAACATTTTTAATTACTATTCGAGTGGCAAACAAGGCTAGAGAAGCTTAATTATGTTCGTCATTACCATCAGAGTACTATTTTATCTAAATATTTAGAATAAGTATGTATAGTTTATATTTAGAATAAGAAAACTAGAAAAAATTATTATCGAATTGGATTTATTTACAATGCTAGAACTCAAGATAATTGAAATTCGAGATAAATTAATTAGAAATTTGTATTTAATACGAAATTAAAATCCAAATTTTTTAGTTCATCGCGAGGTTCATCGAGGGGCTACTCAGTACAAAATCTGAAAATCTTAAAACTGTGAATGCGTAAATATTTATTGAAATTTTCAAGAGACTTCCAAGGTTTCGTTGAGATTGCTGGGATTTCCGAAATTTCCGACTCTGCTTGCGATCAGAACTCACGTGGGATTCTACAAACTCGGCTAAACTCGGCGGCTTTCGGATTCAGTCGGCTGGTCGTTCACGTATAGTAGCGTTTTTGGGGAAGGCACCATCCGACAAGGTTTTCAAACACAAAGGATGACTTCAATAAAATGGTGTTAATCGCAACCAAATAATAACATTTTTAACTAAAAATATCATCTTCAGGAGGAAGAAACTTTAAAAGAAAATATATTAAATAGAAATAGAAATATAAGGTATTTTTTAAAAAATACCCAGTTTTTCCCTAACTCTCTTACTCTTTTATCATTTTTTTTTTAACAAACATAAAATTAACTTTTAACTAAACAATTGCATTTGCAACAAACTAGTTGAACTTTGAAGCAAAATAGACGAATTTTCAACAAAGTAGTCGAATTTTTAACAAAATATTTGTACTTTTATTAAAATAGTTGAACCTTTAAGAAAGTAGTTCAATTTTCAACCAAGGAGTTTAATCTTCAACAAAATAATTAAAGTTTCTACAAAAAATGTAATAGTTAATATTTGAATCAAAAAGTATTAAATTTCTACCATAAGAAATTAATTTTCGACAAAAAAGATCAGTTTCCAACCATAAATGGCAAAGTTCCATTTTCAGTTAAAATTATTAACTTAAAAAAAGTTTATTTTTGTGACCTGACAAAGGGGTGTTTCTGGCCGTATGGATGTTTAAAAGCACCTGAACTTGAGTTAAATATGATCATTCCGATATGATGACATGCATATATTTAAGACTCGTAGTAACATAAGCAACAATAATTTTTAACTTCTGCCTGATAAAATCGCTTCATTTATCATTCAATTAAAGATTCTGATAGTTTGTTGTCGAAAAAACTATTTTTCCAGCCAAAAAACAGATGTCGCCCCTTTTTTGCAATTGTACCAAAAAATTATTTTTAAACCAAAAAATAGCCGCAAAAGGCTAAAGGCCGCAATACTTAACTTTCAAAAACCCTTTTATTGTTCCTGGTTAATTTTAATTTTCCCTGGCCATTAATATTCAAAAACCAGTCTTAATCTTGTAAAATTTTTGAAATAGAATCTTTTATTAACGGAATAAAACATTTCGAAATTAAAATTGAAAAATTTCAAATTAATTATCCTCAACAGTAATTTTAAAGTCCCTCTTACAGAAATAAAAAAAAAACTTGCAAGATTTCTTGGTAAATCCCTGACATTTCCCCGACATTCCCTGGCCAATAAAATTGCCTGCATTTTTTCTGATTGCGAGGTTTTGCCTGGCCTACGACCATTCTGAAAAATTGCAACGATTGAATTTCTAATTTCGAATCAAAATTTTCGAATTGGTAGTAAAAGACGGAACTAATGGAGATTGTCGGATACATTTGGTTATCTCTAAGTAGGTCCAATTTCAAACTCTAAACACTCAAAGCGATTCAATCACTTCATTCACAAAGACAAAGAACGGTTTAGGGACTGTTACAAAAATAAATTGTAATTTGCAATTCAGACCGATGAGTAATCCTAGTAGCGCAAAATAGCAAAGTGAGAGTGAAACAAGACTTCCCAGGAGAACGGAAGAAAATGGGGGGAAAGTAGGTTAAAGTAAAACAGGAAGATTTGAGGACTAGACTACCATCTTCCAATTTCCCTGGATTTAAAACATAAATTTTTTTTTAATGTTACCCTTTTCAAAAACTAACCACGGTGACTGCAGTTCAGGGAAATCGGGGAAAAATCACGGAATTTTATAGGTCAGGGAATGTCAGGGAATTTCTATAAGAGGTTACTTAAAGCAGTGGCGCCGGAACTAAATGGGGGGGGGGGCAAACTCACTATCGTATATAGTCGACATAGGTACATTCAGATTTTTGTGGGGGACATTGGCATTGGTTGACCCCCCAACCAACATTTTCGGTGGGCAGTTGACCCCCCCCTCTTTCCGGCGCTACTGCTGTCAAGGGTAATAAATGTGACATTTTTCATTTTGATGCACTTTCATATTTTGGTGTAGAAAATTAAAATTAATCTTTTTGGTGGAAAATTCACCTATTTTTTAAAGTTCGTCTTTTTGTTTTAACAATTCATCCTTTTTATTTGAGTTCAACTGTTTTTTAGTCTAAATTTAAATCTTTTTTTCTTTGAAATATCTACTATTACATTTTTAGATTCATCATTTTAGTTGAAAATTCATCTCTTTCTTTGACAACTCGCTGTTTTTTTTTGAAAATTATTTTTTTAACTAAAATTTAACTATTCCAGTTGAAAATTCAGAATTTTAGTTGAAGATTTATCTATTTAGTTTTAAGTTTAAAACTATTCTGTTGAAAGTTGAGCTTTTTAAATTGACAATTCATCTACTTTGTGAGAACTTCATTTTGTTGGTTGAAGGTTCATCACCTTGGTAGAAATTTTAACTATTTTGTTGAAAATGTATTTTTTTATTGATTCAAATTTATATTTTTAACTGATAATGTAACTTTTTCCATTTTTGGTTGAAAATTAATATTTTTTAGTTGAAAATGTAACTATTTGTTTGAAAAATCAACTTTTTCAGTAGAAAATTAAACTTCTGGTTTAAAAATTCGTCTTTTTGGTTTTAAAATTCATCTCTTTCATTAAAAATGCCATCTGTTTTGGTTCGAATATGAACTATTTGCTTAAAAGTTCCACTTATATTGAAAATTTAATAATTTTGTTAAAAATTGAATTCTTTTTTGCTAATTTATCTTTTTGATGAAAATTCAACTTTTCAAGTTGAAAATTAAGCCGTCTTCTAAAAAGTTCACCTTAGAAATTCATTTTGTTTAAAATTTAATTATTTTGTGAAAAATTTGTTCTTTTTTAATTGGAAATTCTTATTTTGAAATAAATTTGAAATTTTTTAATTTTCATATGAAATGTTAATTTTATATTCAATTTATAAAAGAATCTATGTTAAAAATGTTACAATATTTATATGCTGGTCTTTGAATATTATTGTTGAGGGAAAATTCAGGAAATATTGAAAAGGAAGTTTCTTAGGCCGCCCTGTTAAATCTATAAATTTGATTTAGAAAAATATAAAAACAAGGAAAAAGATAGGAATAGGAATGCTTTGAGAGATAGGATTAAGGAATTTAAAAATGACTACTGAATTCCTATACGACGACGTAAATGCATAAATCATCATTAAATCCATGAGCAAATGTTTTAGGTACCTGATAAGATTAGGTTTATTTGATTGTCTGGAAATTAATTTGAGGAAAGATTACAGGTTTATGGCTCTTTGATATCTCTTAATCAAATTTTGCATTATAAAAAATGATAGAAATGTAATCAAACTAGCTAAATTTACATAAACTATTGGCTCCTGAATTATTTTTAAATTTAGAAATGTATCGCAAGAACTTCACGAAATTCATTTTAATTTTACTCAATTTTTGTATTTAGCAAAGTTAGTTGGGTAGCTTTTTCAAATATGTTGAACACCTCAACACATTCTCTGATACGCCGTTTTACGTATTTTGTTACTTGTTAAAATGGATTCTTTAGAAATTTAATGTTTTTGAATGAAAAGTCTACCATTATATTTTTGGTGGGAATGTATCTTTTTTGGTTAACACTTGTATTACTTCGTTGAAAATTTAACATCTATGCTAAAAACTCATCCTTCTTTTTTTTTAATCAACTATACTTGGTTACAAAATTGTATTTGACGTTAGTTCGTTGTTGTCTACTTTTTTTCCTTCAAATGTTTCATAATACTAGTACAAAAGCAGTAGGTACAAAGTTTTTATTAAAAACTTAGTCTTCTTGGATGAAAATTAATGTTTTCGTTTGAAAATTCTACTTGTCTAGAAGTTGACCTACTTTGTTAAAAATTAATTTTATTTCATGGTTCAAGAGTTTGGAAATGTTCGTATTTTGTTGAAAATTCGCCTTTCTGTTAAAACTTCAACGACATATTTTGGTAAAAAAGACAATTATTTAGTTGAAAAGTCAATTATGTTGTTGAAAATTCGTATTTTTGGGCCCTAATACAATATTATTTTTGTGCTGCTTTCAAAATATATTTTCATGTGGTAAAATTGCTATAAATAAAGTCCAAACAATTTTCATAGTAAATCACAGCCGACTTGAAGGCTTTCTTGAACAAATAGGTTACATATAGAATTTTCGCTTGGTTCGCGAATAGGGGATTTTTTTTATTTTACGGGCCCTAATGCGAAATTATTTTTGCGTTGCTGGAAACAAATATTTTTATATGTTAAAATTGCTACAAGTAAAGTCCAAACATAAATTTTCATAGTAAATCACAGCGGACCTGAAGGGGGACTTGAAATAGGTGCGTGTAAAATGTTCGCTTGGTTTGCGGAAGCAACTGGTCGTGTCGTTTTAACGCGTTTGCGAATTTCGCGTTTGTTTCCTCTTTGTTTGCAATTTCTGCTGTATGTATATCGTGTTCCCTTTTCTCTTCCGTGCAACCTCGTTGTGAAATCAGAGTCATCGTGCAACTTGGCCTCGAGACGAGTGGCCAAAAGAGATCTTGAATTCGATAGATCAAAGGCCACTCTGCTTGAGTACTCGATCAAATCGATTTTAACCTATCCATCATTTCGAATCATTATCTTAAATCAATCATAACAATTTTTTTCAGATGCACCTCGCTATTTAAAATTTGCCGCATTTTTATCAAAATTTAGTCAAAAATATGTTGAAATACGAGTCCGTCCATAAACTATGTTACCAATTTTGTGCTATTTTTGACCCCCCCATAGTTGGTGACCCCCCCAATTTCTCAAAACATGCGAAATAGGATGATTTTTCACGAAAATATGGGAATAAATTTATTTAAATAAAATTAATTGTAAATACATATTGAATTCTTTATTAAACACTTTAAATTCCTAAGATTTCAAATCGAAATATATTTTATTTTTAAAAAAGAAATTGAATCTTCAACCGGAAAAATTGTCTGTCGAAAGAGATGAGTTTTCAACCCAAAAAGACAAATATTCAAGAATTAAAAATTAATTTTTGCCCAAAACATTTTAAAATTCAACCAAATAGATCCATTTTTAACCCGAATTTTTTTTTTTATCAAAAAAATTCATGTTCTACCAAATAGTTAAATTTTCATTGAATTTTCAAGCAAAAAATGCATTTTCAGGAAAAAAGTTAATTTTCAACGAAATACTTTACTTTTCTATCAAATTGTTGATTTTCCAACTAAAAAAGGTATATTCTCAATAATACACGTAATAGTTGAAATTTCACAACCAAACAAGATTTTAATTAAAAATAAAAAAACAATTGAATTCGAGCATAAAATACGAATTTTGAACAAAATAGTTGAATCCTCAACAAAAGAAGATTAATTACCAACCAAACAGTTTGAATTTTCAACCAAAAGAGATGAATTTTCAACAAAGAAGAATAATTTTTAAACAAAAAATTTGAAAAATAATTCGCAAGCAATAAAACTAATTTGCAATAAAATAATTAAATTTTCAACCAAAATGATGAATTTTCAACTAGAATGATGAATCTTAAAAAAAAATTTCTACAAAACAGTTCAATTATTAACCCAAGATATGAGTTTTTAACCAAGAAAATTAATTTTATAAAATTTAAATAATTTTCAACCAAAGAGATAAATCTTCAATCGAAATTTTTTTAACAAAGTAGTTCAATTTGTAACCAATTTTTGAATTTTTTACAAAATAATTAAATTTTCAACCAAGTATAGTAGTCATTATTTAACTGTAACCGTTGCAAGGCCATATTTCGACAAGTTTGGTAAAATAAAAGGAAGTCCAATTTTTATGACTCAAGTCTTTAATGAAAACATTTTTGATTTAAATAAAACTACTCAAAAGCTAAGAAATTGAAGTCCTATTATTTCGATTAAATGTCCTAAACTTTAAAGAATGCAAAGTATTCTTGGCACCATTATTGTTCTGAGATAAAGAGTTGATAAAGAATTTATTTTTCTGATGGACAGGATGCATTTGCAGAATGTTGATACATTCCCTCACAATGTTTAATAAACCCAATAACACAATTCTATACCAGTTGACATTTTTCAATCCATATTTTTTAAGCATGATGACGTTCCAGGATGTCCGAGAGATTTTCCCTTATCCAAAATTCTAGCTAGAATTTTTTAACATTCACTTTTTATTAAGGCGAGACGGATATTTCTTGCCTTGTTGGATGATCAGTTTCAGGAAATTTCTCTAATTTTTTAACGTTCAGAAATCAATCAACATTTCTGGGAAATTTTTTAAATTATTTTTTATTTAAAAAAATTAATTTAAGGAGAATATTTAAAAAGTTTTCAAAATATACCAACGATTTCCTCAAATTTCTAAATAGAATTTAGAGGATGTTAAAGCAAAAATTTTCAATTTTGCAAGATTACAAAATTTTATAAATTTTATAACAAAATGTACATTTTTGAAGTTTTCGAAATACAATTGTGAAGCTTTGTGAAGATCTCGAAAAAATGTCGAAGTTTTCTAAGAATTTTGAAATTCAAAATATTTTAAAACAGAAAGATTTCTAAAGATTTTTTTCTAAAATTTGAAATAATCCTGTTTAGGTTGAAAATGCAACTGTTTGGATAAAAGTTGAACTACTTTGCACAACAAAATTTTGTGTCTGAAGATACATAATTTTAGTGGAAACCAATTTCTTTTGTTGAAAATTTAATTTTTGAACTAAAAATTTATCTATTCCATGTTTTTCTTGAAAATTCAACTGTTTGTTAGGAAATTTCTTTATTTTGTTTGAAATCCGTCTTTTGTGGTAGAATATTGATCTTCTTGGTGAATAATTAATATTTTTTTAAGAAAATTAATTTCTTTGGTTGACAATTCAATTATTAGGTTAAAAATTCCTTTAAAATTTCAATAATTTGGATAAAAAGTCATTTTTTAAATTTAAAATTAATATTTGTTGTTAAAAATTAATCTTCGGGATGGATAATTGATGTCTTTTGGCAGAAATTTAATCCTTTTTGGCTAAAAATATAACAGTTCGGATAAAAATGACTCGGTTTTTAGTTGCGAATTTTACTATTTTTTTAAGTATGTATATTGTCAAAATGTAATTTTTGTTGTCAAAATTAATTATTTTAGTTAAAAATTCATGTATTTGGCTGAAAATGAACTTTTTTATTGAATATAGACTTTTTGTTAAAAATTCAACTTTTTCAGTAGAAAATTAAATGAAATAGTTAAAAAAAAAACAATTTTGTTTTTGAAAATTAAAATTTTTGGGTTGAAATTTCAACTGTTTAGTAAAAAAATTCGTCTTTTTTGCTTGGAAATTAAATAATTAATTTGATTTTTTTTCTTGTCTGCACATTATTTTCGGTTGAAAAATTAAATATTTGTTGAAAAGTAGTATTTTTTATAGAGAAATTCAACTGTTTTTTTTGTATTTAAAATTAAAATCTTTTTTATTTGAAATGATTCAAGATTAGGAGGAGATTCTCACTTTAGACTAATATTTATCTGGCAGTTTTAGCAATTAAAAATTTCATTTTTAATCGCAAAGGCCCAAGTTTAATTGAAGTTCGTGAAACTCCAAAGCTTTTTTTTTAAACTAAACTAAACAATTTTAATTTTTCTTTAAGAAGTGGTCCGTAGAAATAGTAGATGTGTTACGTATTTGCAAAAACTATTTTGTAAGTGGACTATAACCAGCCCTCCTATTTTAATATACGAGATTCGTAGCAGCAGTCTATTTACTATTATTATCGAAACGCGTGCATATATGCAGTGTCTATTCAACATCGTACCACGTCCCACGCCCCACGCATATCTGTCTACTCGACGTCTAGCACTAATCAAAGTATTGCATATACCTATATGTATAACTGCAAATAAATATAAATATTTCTATACATGCACTTTTCACTATTTCCTATCAATTTTTCGATTGATTAAAATTTAAAGTAAATATGACTCACATGTTATTTTAAATTGCTGCATGTAAAAATATCTTCTTAACAAAACATTTTCAAATATATTTATTATTAGTATACCTTTAAGGGCATTATTTGAACAGCACGTTCGTTCCACCGCATCACTGCTCCGATCCAGGTTCCTGATCAATCTCTCTATCAATCACCCTAAGCGAAGAGCATCACAAATTTGTCATTTAAGGGCATGTGACACAGTGGAATTCCTACATTACCGACCTCGTTTTTCCATTGCACAAGACTTTTTTTGAACCATAGAACTTTTTTTGTAAATCAAGTATCGAACTCAAAATTTGAGGAGAGTATTGGAAGACATTCTCCTACGTTTATATACTGCATTTGAATCGCAATTTTGCAAAAAATTTCAGAAATAATTTTTTTTTCAAAATTCTGACTCAAATGCAGTAC
>JAWWLR010000166.1:7265011-7290559 GCA_035041075.1 Acraspis erinacei | reverse complement strand
TATGACAAAATTAATTGAATTCAGTGAGCTGGAAATCAGTTAAGAAAAATTTAAGAGAATTCAAAACGATTTGATGAAATCCTTAAGAATTCAAGGTATTTAAACAATTTCAAGATTAATTGAACAAAAACAAACAAAAAATCCTTTGAACTGGGTAGGATTGAGTGAATTTAGAAGAAGTTAATTGATTTCACCAAATTTAATAGAATTCTAAGTAAGTAAAAGGAATAAAAAGGATTCAGAGTGAATTCCAAGAGAATTAAAATAAATGGTAAAAAATGATTGAGCATCTGTTTAAATCTATGAAACCGTACACATTCCCGTACTTCCTGTGAATAACTCCTTTGAAATTTATTTAAAAATTATAAAATTTCTTGAAATTGTATGGAATGTGATATTTTTCTAAATCCTGAAAAATCATTGTATATCTCCCGAAATCCTCAGAAATTCTTTACAACTGCATGCAAAAATGTTCAAGTCCTTTCAAATCTCTTGAAAATTTATTTTCTTCTTTTCTTTAGAATTACTTCAAATTATTGACATCTATTAAAAAATACCGTAAGATATTTAAAATCTTTTGAAATACCTTAAAATTTTGTAAAGCTCTAAAAAATTCCTTGGAATTCTTTGGTAATACTTTTAAATATTTGAAATCCTATAAAATCCCCCAATTCCTGCAAATAAATTATTTGAAATCCATTAAAATATTATAAAATCCCGTATAATTACATGAAATATTATATTTCCTGAAATTGAAATCCCTGGAAATTTGATCAAATTCTTTGGAATCTTTTTAAGTTTTCTGTAAAATATGTTCTAAAAAGACTTTCTAAAATTCCTGTAGAGTTTTGAAAATACTATAAAATCTTGAAAATACTTTGGAATCACTTCAAACTAATGAAACCTTAAAAAAACATGAAATATTTATCATTCTTCTTTGAAATATTTCGAAATCATTTACAAATTTTTAAAACTCTTGAAAATTCTTTTGAATTTTTTTAAATAATCTAAAATATTTCGATTCCTTTGAAAATTTGTTATTCAAACTTTTCAAAGCTTTTTAAAATTCCTTGGAAGTTTTAAAAATACCCTAAGACCCTTAAAAAAATCCTGTGGCATCCCCTCAAATTATTAAAATCAATTAAAAATTCTTTGAAATCCTTTAAAATCCCTTGAAACTTTTTAAAGTTCTTGAAAATTCCCTTTTTCCCTTTAGAATACCCTAAAACATTTAAAATCTGTTGAAATCGCTTTAAAATTTGTCAAGTTCTTAAAAATTGCTTGAAATTCTTGAATGATATTTTTTAAATATTTGAACATCTCTAAAATCCTACAAAATCCTTCACTTACTGTGAATAAATCCTAAAAAATCAACTAATATATGATAAAGTCCCATTAAATTACCTGAAATCTGGAGACATTTTCTTAAATTATCGAAAATGTATTAAAATCCTTTGACATCTTTTAATATACATACCTTAAAATCATTGAAATTTTCGAAAATGTTATAAAATATTTTCGGATCTTTTTATCCTAAAACTTTATAGGTACTATACAATCATTTCATAACTTTAGATATTCTTTAAATCTCCATAAAATATTTTTTAAATCCGTTAAAATCATTCAAATCCCTGAAAATGTCTGGATAATTTTGAAATATTTTTAATTTCCCTATAATTTTTCAAATCCTTTGAAATCTTTTGCAAATTCGTTCAGGAAATTGTAAGCTCTTCGAAATTCCTTTGAATTTCTAAAAATATCCTTAAATCCTCTCGAATCCTTTCAAATGATTGAAATATATTATTATTATTATTACGCTAGAATTTTTTTAAATCCCTTTAAATCATTGAAATCTATTACAAATTCCGTGGAATGTATTAAAATCCCTATTAAAAGTCCTAAAATATTTCAAATCTGTTGAAATCCACTTGAAACTTTTCAAATCTTATTAAAATTCCTAGGATGTTTTAAAAATAACTTAAAATTCTTTGGAATCTTTTAAAATACCCTTAAATAGTTCAATTTCTTTAAAACCTTTCAAAATCATTTGGAACTTTTTAAAGCTCTTAAAAATTTCTTGGAATATTAAAAAGAAAAACTAAAATATTTTAAATCCTTCAATATCTTTTGAAATCCCTTGAAACTTTTTACAGCTTTTGAAAATTCTTTTTTTACAAAAAATACCCTAAAAGATTTCAAAATAATTGAAGAAAGTTCAGAAATAGGTACCAAAAAAATTCCGTGACTTTTCCCTGATCTTGCATTTTATGAAATACATTGAAGTTTGAGATCTTAAGATTGCGAATCTTAAAATGTTGGTTTAATGAGTAATTTTTGTTTAATTTGCGGGTGGAAAATGGAGTGCCGGAAGTGCGGATTGAACACCCGGGGGGTTCAGCTCCTGCAGATGCTTCACGAAGAGGAGGAAGAGATCCTCAAAGGGAACTTGATGCTCAGCTGCTGGCCGAGGAGGAGGAAGAACTAAAATATGGAGCAGCCCACGTTATAAAATTGTTTGTTCCTGTATCGCTTTGTATGTTAGTTGTTGTAGCAACGATCAGTTCCATTACATTTTATACCACCAAAGGAGTATATTTGTAAGTCTTCTCGCGACTCTTAACAAAATTATATGAGTAATAAATATATGATTTCCTGCAGGACATACACAATTTAACATAAATTATTCATCTGCAGGTACTATACTCCATTTCACGAGGAGAGTGCAGACACGAGCACCAAAGTTTGGCAGGCAGTAGCCAATTCCCTGATCCTTATGGTGATCATCGTGTGTATGACTGTGGTACTTATCGTTCTGTATAAATACAGATTTTATAAAGTTATACACGCCTGGTTGATGCTCAGTTCTTTAATGATTCTCTTTCTCTTCTCGATACTCTATTGCGAGTGAGTATTTCTTCTTCGATTCTAATTAATTAAGATTTTATATTATTAAGGATCACAGCGATTCAGCCGATCTATTTTAGTTAAAAAAAGGAGAGGATTCCTCCGAAAAAAATGAATAACAAGGGATTTAATTTTTTATTTAAATGTTTTCATATCATATGTATATCTTCTGAATATCATTTCTAGTTATTTGTGTCCTTAAAACTTTCTTTAGCTAAGTTTGAAAAATATTTAAAGCACTTTCGCACTTTCTACTGATGAAATACATCAGAAAAAAATGAAGATCAAAGATTCGAAATTTTTGAATTAAAAATTAATTACCTGCTTTTGGTTGAAATATAAAAACTATTACATTTTTCGTTGAAAATTCAAATCTTTGGTTGAAAGTGTAATTTTTTTCTTGAAAGATCGCCTTTGTTGTAAGTAAATTCATTTATTTGGTTTAAAATGTAACTGTTTGGTTAAATATTAACTTTTTTGGTTGACTATTCAACTGATTTGTAAAAAATTCGCATGTTGGCTTGAAAATTATACTATTTGGTTAAAAATTTCATATCTTTGGGTTGAAAATTCCACTGTTTTCTAGAAAAATGATCTTTTTGGCTTGGAAATTCGACAATTCGGTTGTAAAAGTCGTCATTTTTCAAATAATTAAACTGCTTCTTTATTAAAATTAAAATATGTTTTGGTTGAAATATTAAAACTTACATTTTTCCTTGACATTTAATCTTTTTAGTTGAAAATTCAAATATGTTTTGAAAGTTTTTAAAGTTCAAAGTTAAATTGCTTTATTACAAATTAATTTGGTTGTTTTCAAAAGTCATCTCTTTGTATAAAATTCGTCTCTTTGGCTTGGAAATTCGACAATTTGATTGACAGATTAACTATTTTGTGGGAAAGTCGCATTTTTTCGATTAATTCAACCGTTTCTTGTTTAAATTTATAATCTTTTTGGATGAAGTATCAACTATTATATATATTTATATTATATATTTTTTTAGTGAAAATTTGACAACTTAATTAAAAGTTGAACTATTTTTTAAACATTAATTTTTTGGCTTAGGATTCATAATTTAAGGTGTAAATTCATCTGTTTGCTTGGATATTCAATAATTTTGTTAAAAAGTAATAATTATTTGTTAAAAAGTAATAATTATTTGTTAAAAATTAAACTATTTTGAAGATAATTCGTCTTTTTGACTTTGAAATTCAACTGTTTTCTAGAATATTCGTTTTTTTGGCTTGAAAATTCGACAATTTGGTTAACATCTAAAGTAGATTATTGAAAAGTCGTATTATTTTTTCGATTAATTCAACGGTTTCTTGTTAAAAAGGTTTTTTTTGCTTGAAGTATTAACTATTATATTTTTTATTGAGATTTCGTTTTTTTATGTGATAATTAAACTACTTGGTTAAAAATTAAACTACATTTCAAACGTTAATTTTTTGTTTAAGGTTCATAATTTTATTTGAAAATACATTTGTTTGTTTAAAAAATCATCTTTTTGATAGAAAATTCGATCTTCTTAGAGGAAAATTCATCTTATTTTGGTTGAAAATGAAATATTTTTACTTGAAATATTAGGAATTCAAAGCTTTAGAATTTAAATTTAATATTAGTACGTATATCCATTTTGTTTAAAATAATTGATCGCTCTATTTTCGCTAAAAAATCTCCTTATTTCCCCTGTTTGTAGAGAATGTTGATCTGTGAAGACAGTTCTTTCTATAAATATTATTTTGATTTGTAACTACCGAATTGATTTATCGTTCAGAAAATATTTTTAAAGCTTTCAAAGCTTCTCTTATTTACTAATGTCTTGAATTTATGTTTGTGATTCTTAACAAATGAATTGAAACCGGGGGAAAAGGGTAAAATTAGTTTAAAATGTTCGATTTTAGGTGTTTAGGGGATTTTTCAAATTGAAGAGGGAAAAGGGGGATTAGATAAAAAATGGGACGATCTGAGATCTCAAGTTATTATTAATGTTTATGAATTTATAACATGGCTTCTTGCAGGGAAGTGCTAAAGGCCTATAATATTCCAATGGATATCATTACGCTAGCTTTAGGATTATGGAACTTTGGTGTAGTCGGAATGATCTGTATTCATTGGCAAGGACCTTTGCAATTACAGCAGGCGTACCTCATTTTCATAGCGGCGCTCATGGCTCTTGTTTTTATCAAATATTTGCCGGAATGGACTGCTTGGGTCGTCCTTGCAGTTATTAGCATCTGGGGTAAGTTTTTATTCTCTGGCCTCGGACTTATTTGAGCAATTCAAAATAGTTTCAATAGTGTCTCTTACGAAATCATTTGGAATTAGTTAAAAAAATGTTAATCTCTTGAAGTTTTCTATAATCCTACGGTCAAAATCTCGTGAAATTCATTTGAATTTTTAAAAATACACTATATTCTTTCAAATCATTTAAAACTGTTCAAATCTTTTTTAAATCCCAATTTTACAAAAATGTTCAAATCTTTAAAATACTCTGAGATCCCATAGAAACTTTAGAAATCCCCAGAAGTCCCTTAAAATTTAAGTTGATTTAATTTCAGAAATTCTTTGAAATTTTATAAAACTCGTTGAAATCTTTAAATATCATTTAAAATTCCTTAAATTTTTTTTTAATCTCTTGAAATTTCTTAAAATCATTTAAAATACTCTAAACCCTTTAAAATTTTATGAACTCCTTTGAAATTGATCAAATCTTTTAAAGCTTCTTGAAATCAATTACAATCAAGTAAAAAAGATTTAATTCTGTTGAAATCTTCTGAAATCCCTGAAAAAGTCCCAAATTTTTTTTAAATCCATTGATATCTATAAAAATTCTTTGTATTATTATATAATCTTAATTTTGTTTTGAAATCCTGTGAATCCCTCAAATATGATAAAATCTCTTGAAATTTGGTAAATAACTTAATAATTCCTTCAGGTCTTCTGAAATCTTACGAAATCATTAGAAATTTCTTGGAAATTTATAAATCTCTTTGGTTGAAAGTATAACTATTTTATTGAAAATTCGTCTTTGCTGGAAGAAAGTTCATTTATTCGGTAGAACATTAACTTTTTTGATAACAGTCCGTTCTCATATAAAAATGCACATATTTGAGTTGAAAATTAAACTGGTTTGTAAAAACTATATCTATTTGGTTAAAAAATAACTTTTTTGTTAAAAATCCATATTTTTGCGTTAAAAATGCCACTGTTCTCTTGATATCTTATCATTTCTTTTGAACTCCTACGAATCCCTTAAATCTGACAAAAAAACTAGACATTTTATTGATTCCCTAAAAGTCTCTAGAAATCCGTTGGAATGACTTGAAATATTTTTAATATTAGTGATGTCCTGGATACCGCTTTAAACTTTTTTTTTAAATCTTCTCAAATTCTAAGAAATTCTTGGAAAACCTCTAGAAATGTTGAAATATCGTTAAATTTCTTGGAATCTTTTAAAATACCATAAAGTCTTTAAAATTCCTTGAAATTTATTAAACTCATAAAGTCTGTTTAAAATCCACAAAAATCTATTGCGAACTCTTGAAATTTATAGAGATTCCTTATAATCTTACAGGATCTTTTAATTTATTTTGAAGTTCATAGATTCCTTCAAGTATTGTGAAATTCCTTGAAATCAACTAAAATTTTATAAACACCGTAAAAATTGTTTAAATTTCTTGAAGTATTCTAAGATCCTATGAAATTGGTGAAATTCTCACAAAATTTCTCGGAATCTTTTAATATACAGTATGTTCTTTTAAATCCTTTAAAATTTTTAATCCATTCAATCTCGTAAAATATCTAAAAATATTTTTAAATTCCGATCATCATCCTGAGATCTTTTCAATTTTCTTTAAGCTGCCGTTCTTAAAAGTTCGGTTCTTGGCCAACTCTAAAAAAATGTATAAATCTTCGAAATACTTTGAAACCCCATAGAATCCTATAAAAACCGCAGACATCCTTAGAATTTCCTTAGTAGTAGAATTTCCTTAGTAGTTGCATCGTAATAAAAAGTACCAATAGTGTCATGAGTCCGAGGCCTGTATAATAATTTCAAAATGCACAAAATCGAAGCGCCAAAGCATTGAAGTGTATCTTATATTTGCACCTAAAATGTTTTATATAATAAATTTTCAGATTTAATTGCCGTCTTGACGCCAAAAGGACCACTGAGAATGTTGGTAGAAACCGCACAGGAACGAAACGAGCCAATTTTTCCCGCCCTGATCTATTCCTCAACAGTTATGTATTCTTTCTCGATGACTTTAGCCGGATATGCAGAAACTGCCATGATTGCCGAAGGAGAAACAGGAGGGGGCGATAACGTTTCTTCTCCTGCCCGAGCACAAGTTGAACAAAATAATACCGAGACTGTTGATACTGAAGATGGTGGTTTCACGAGAGAATGGGTGGAAACACATGGTAATATATTCTTTCTACATGCTCATAAGAGAAGGTATTAGATTTTTGTAAAATTTGCCCCCCCCCCCCCGGGTTTTCCAAATGTCCACGTTTTACGACACTCTGAACCCGAAAAACAGGGTTTTACGAATGTATCTGTCTGTTTTAAAGGTGTCCAGTCGTTTATTCGAAATTCCGATACAAATTTAGACACGCTGGAAACATTGGGGGTTTTTAAAATAGAAAATAATTTAACTCTGTACATCAAACCTTCGAAGTTCGACTTGACCGAATATTCGAATAAGTCGAATTTCAAAGCTTCGACTTGACTTTTGGATTCACTTTTTACCAAAAAAAGAGAAGTTATTTTTATTTAAAAAATTCCAATGTCTTAAGGAAATCAAATCGGTTTGTGGCACATTAAAAATTTGATCTATTTCGAAAAATTAAATTTTCAAAGCGTGTCTAAATTTGACTTTAGAATATTTTATGTTTTAAAAATGAAGTATTTAATTTAATAATTGTATTTTTTGGATAAAGTAGACATTTTTTTATTTAAAATTAATGACCTCTTTTTGGTTGAAATATAAAAACTATTACATTTTTTGTTGAAAATTCAAATCTTTGGTTGATATATTTGAATTGAACATTCAACTGGTTTGTAGAAAAATCGCCATGTTGGCTTGAAAATTATACTATTTGATTAAAAATTTCATATCTTTGGGTTGAAAATTCAACCGTTTTCTAGAAAAATGGTCTTTTTGGCTTGGAAATTCGACAATTCGTCTGTAAACATCGTCGTTTTTAAAATAATTAAACTGCTTCATTATTAAAATTAAAATATGTTTTGGTTGAAATATTAACACTATTACAGTCTATTCAGTCGGAAACTGAAGGCCAAGTTTGTCAGCCAGGTATTTTGGATACAAATTTAAAAAAGATAGAGCATTTTCCAAATTTTTGAGACCACTTTCAATACTTAAAAATTCTATGTAATAGAATACTATTCGAGTTTAGCATTTTCAAAATTTAAGAAAAAAACGAAAATTTTAAACCCAACAGCGCACGATATGAAAAAAATTCAAGAGAAGAAAAACGTCGCTTTTTGAAAGCCTTGTAAGATTATCATAACAAATTTTTTAATTTTTTTGAAAAATCAAAATTTCAAATTTTGATCGCACAAATAACCAAATTTATTATTAAAATTTTATTATTCATTACTTTATCATAGGACGCGTAGTTTTTGTTTTATTCCTTAAAAAGCAACATTAAAAATTAAAAAATAGGTAAAACGTTGTTTACCAAAAAAGAGCTACAAAGTTGTTATTCATCGTTTTTTTATAGGATACGTAGTTTTTGTTTTAGCCGTAAAAAATCAAAAGTAAACATCATTTATTGACAGGACGCGTAGTTTTTGCTTCAATCGTAAGAAATAACATTGAAAAAAAATTGAAAAAACAACACAAGGTACGAACAAAAAAATGAATACACAAAAGTTTGTCACCAAAAAAAAAAAGATAAAAATTTGTTATTATTCACTTTTTTCTAGGGCGCGTGATTTTTATTTTAAGAAAAACAATTGGTACACAAAAGTTGATTATCCATAAAAGATGTATCAATTTGTATCAATTATTTTTCGTAGGGTGCATTTTTTGTTGTTCAAATCGTAAAAACTAACATTAAAAAAAAGATTTGTTCCAATAGACGCGCTGAAGCATGCGGGCGAATCGTGTCGCGCGCGATTAGATTGCGTTTGCGCAGCGGGTAAATTTTTTGTTCATAGCATGCTCACTTCTTTAAGTTATAAAAACAAAACAACAAAGATTCATTTCCTTCAATATCAGTGCATATTAAGAATTGTAATAAATATAGATTTCTAGAAATGATACATTTTTCAAGGTAGCTGAGAATAAAAATTAGTGCAAAATAAAGAGCAAATAGTACAGTCATAATGAAAAATAAAATTTGTACTTTAGTTTGCAATATCCGAATAAGCATTCAGGCCGAGGTACAGATATTAAACATAATGTAGAAAAGCTCATATCTTGGAAAAAATCGAGTGCGAAGCACGAGGTACGTGATGAGAATGTGTTCCTTAAAGTCTAAAGGGTTTTAACAAAAGAGAATTCACAATAGCAAATTGCCAGTTCTCGATGCTTTGACCTTTCATTTTCAAAGGACTACGCACAAATGTGGAAGAAAAACAAAGACCGAGCTCGCAGCGCTAGTTAAATAAATTGTCGAGCGCGAAGCGCGAGATAAATATAATATCGAGCGCGAAGCACGTGAACCAACAGACGCGCGGGCTGGGCGCGATGAGAATTTGCCTGAAGCGGCCAGATTTTTTTTAGCACAAACATAGGAATTTTTAACGAAAAAGATGTAAATATATAATAAATCGAAAAGTGCGCGATGAGAATGTGCTTGCGGAGTGGGCAGATATTTTTCAAGTCTTTTTAACACCGTTTGGCTGGCGTATGTCAGGGAAATCAGGGAATTTTATTGTTCAGCAAAAGTCAGGAATTTCATAAAAAATCTTACAAAAGTCCATGAATTTCTATGAGATACGAGACACTTTAAATAATATTTAAGGATAATAAAATCGAAATATTTCAAATTTAAATTTATAATTTTGTTCTCTTTATAAAAAATTCTATGTTAAAAATGTTACAAGATTAAAATTCTGATCTTTGAATATTAATGGTCAGGGCAAATGACCTTGATAAATTATTCTTGTCAGTAATTTATAATATTCTTCTGCAGTTTAATCCTCATATCGATTATATGCGAGGTTAAAGATTTTATCATTTGGTTGAAAAAGCAAAAATTTCCTTTAAAAGGCATCCTTTTTGCTTAAAAATTCAACTATTTTTATTTAAATTTTTCTCTTTGATTTAAAATTTCATCTGTTTTATTAGATATTTTATATTTTTTGTTAATAATGGAAATGTGTGGTTGAAAATTAATCTTCTTTGATTGAGGATTCAACTGTTTTGTTCAAAATTCGTTTTTTTTTTAAATTCATTATTTTAACTGAAAATCTAACTATTTCAGTTGAAAATTCATCGTTTTATTTTAGTTGAAAATTCATCTATTTGGTTGAAAGTTAAACAGTTTTATTGAAAATTGATCTTTTTAAAATTTTTAATTGAAAAATCAACTACTTGGGTAAAAGTTGGACAACTTTGTTAAAAATTTATTTTTTGGTTAAAGGTTCATCTCAGGTTGAAAACTTAAGTATTTTTTGAAAATTCCTCTTTTATGGCTTAAAATTTATCTATTTTCAAACTAAAATCTTAACTTCCAGTTTATAAATATAACTACTTTGTTGCAAATTCAACTGTTTTACAGATAATTCCTTTTTTGGCTTGAAAGCTCAACAATTTGGGTTAACTTTTATTTTCTTGACTGAAATATCTTTATTTATGCAAAATTCGTATTTTTGGTTGGAAAATACATCATTCTAGCCGAAAATTTGTATTTACTTATAAAATTTGACTTTTTTCAAATAATGTTAATGGAAAGGGAAAATGGAAAAATTTGTCAGAAAATTCTGGATATTTTGAACATGAAGTTTTTAAGCCATCTTGCAAGAGTCTCTAGATAGAATTTTAATTCTGTATTTTTTCAGCCGATCGTGTAGTTAGAAGAGCACAAGAAGTAAGGCAGAATGAAGTAACAGGTGCTGTTAATCCTGGAGAACTTAATGCTGCATTACAAGCAGCTCAGAGACAGCGATTGATTCCCGAAGAAGAAAGGGGCGTTAAATTAGGTCTAGGAGACTTTATTTTCTACAGTGTTTTAGTCGGTAAAGCATCCAGTTATGGAGACTGGAATACAACTTTAGCTTGTTTCGTCGCCATCCTCATCGTAAGTAATCTTTTTATTAATTTTCTTCACACTCCAGGCCTCGGACTCACTACGTCATTGATACTATTTGACACTTTTTTTTTAACGATGACACTATTTTGCTACTATTTCGAAAAAAACATACACTGAAGACACTTTTTCTCATATTTTTCTGCCATTCATTTACCAATAACATTGATTTTCTACCAACAAAGACGAATTGTCAATAAAGTAGATATAATTTCTATCAAGTCAAAGGATTCTAGGCCAATAAGATTATTTTTATACCAAATTCTAGCTCAAGACAAAAAGACGAATTTTCGAATAATAAAAATTTAACCAGCAAAGACAAATTTTCAACAAATTACTTGAATCCTCAACTAAAACAGATTAATTTTTAACCACTACGTTGCATTTTGAACCAAAAAATTTACTTGAACCAAATTGCCGAACCAAGCCGAAGATAGGAATTTTCTACATGCCAGCTGACTTTTTAAACCGAAAATTTGAAATTTCTACAAACGCGAATTAATATTTTAAAACAAAATGTTGAATTTTTAACGAATTAATTCAAGTTTGAACCAAATAATAAAACTTTTAAATAAAATATATGAATTCTTAACGAAAAATTGAATATTATATTTTTCAACCGAAAAGAATTAACTTTCAACCAAAAATAGTTGTATTTTCTTACTGGTTTCTATTAACCTAGTTTACATTTAATGCAAATATTTGGATAAATAAATTCGAATTTTGATAATTTACAGACTAAAGACTACCCTTTTTAAGTTTTATCTCTGAAGTGAGTCCGAGATCTGACACTCATTTAGACTTCTAGATATTCTTAGAAAAAAAAACCTCGAATTCATCAAAAATAAATTGCAGGGATTATGCTTGACGCTTCTACTCTTGGCAATTTTCAAGAAAGCTCTACCAGCCTTACCGATTTCCATTACATTTGGTTTGATGTTCTACTTCCTTACACGAGTTATAGTTGCTCCTTATGCAGATAGTTTAGCCAGTGAACAAGTATTCATTTAGTTCTTATAATTTTCGCCTATTTTGATCGACGTATCCTGTCCCGGATATAAGTCTGCATAATTATTTAATGATTATTTAATAATTATTTAATGTAATTTCTATAAAGACGAATGTCAATCGACGAAGGAAATAATTATATATGTATATGTGAATGTAATTTTTATTCGCAAAAGGAAAAGAAAATATCTTAATAAATTTTTTAAATAATGTAGATTCTCATTTGTGTTCGAATTCATTTATATTTTCAGAATTATACTACATAGTTAGAAAAATTAATTTGCTTTTTAACAGTTATATAGGTAAATTTAAGCTGAAACAATTTTCAAGATATGAATATTTTTTTCTGGCTTGTAATTTATAGAAGGCTTGATTAATCGACTTTTAAGTTTGCACCATTTTTCAAAATTTTGAAGATCATTACATTTAAAATCAAATAATTGAGAACATTCAAGCAAAAGAGACCAATTTTTAACAAAGTAATGAAGTTTTGGGCAAATAATTGAATTTTCTATTCACAAAGATGAACTTTGAAACAAATGGTCGAATTTTAAAACAAAAAAGATTAAACTTCAATCAAATAGTTGAATCTCCAAACCCAAAGAGACCATTTTGTTTAAAACCCAGTTGGATTCTGAAAATTTGAATTTTCAACGAACACCTCTTTTTCAGCCAAGAAATATGAATTTTTAACCAAATAGTTTAATTTACAATATTGTTTCTTAAATTGTTGGATTTTTATTTTAAAAAAAACGAATTTTCAATAAAATAGACGAAGTTGTACAAAAATATTTGGAGTTTCAAGCAAAAAGACGAATTTTCTAGACGTCAGTTGAATTTTGAACTCAACATTTTCCACTAAAAAAAATATTAATTTTTAATAAAATAATCAAATTTCCAACCGAATGAACTTTCAACAAAAAACAGTTCAAGTGAAGTGAAAAGGGTAAGTTTAGCCATAATAGGGGGAAAATGGGGATTTAAAAAATAAGGGAAACAGGGGAAAGAATGTTTTCAATTCTATTTTGAACCTTTATTTGTACAAAAATGGATCCAAATAGTAGATTCTGCCAAATAAAGTCTCAAGATGTTATTAAAAACAAACAGATTTCATAAAAAGTTTTGCATTTCATTAATTACATGCACATTCTTAAAAATAATATTTAAATGGCCAAAATAATAAGTTGTAAAGGTTTTAAAATCGTATTGTATTTCAGAAACCGTTAGTTTTATCACAATACAATATTTCGCCACCTGAGATTTCTCAGATTCATTTTGGACATCGAAAACTCTTTGCTAACATGACAATATAAATATATATATATATACAATATGTGAAACGAAAATAAAATTGCAACAATATTTTTAGCGCACATTAGCTTTCAACATTCTAATTTCAGAAAACAGCCTCGAAAGTCAGAGAATGTTTTGAAATAAAATAAGGTGTAACCCATATTTGGGATAATAAACGTATTCTCTGATTTTTGATTTGTTTCCTGAACTTTAAATAACAATATGAACAGATTTTAAATATGTTTGGCTAGCTTATATAATTTTCAAATCCAGTCGTTTCTCAGTCATGTGTAAAAAAAATTCTTTAAGACGAAAAAAGAAATTTAACTCTTAGATCTAAATTATTAAAATTTAATAAACTATAGAGCAATTCCTAAAATTACGAGTTTCTAAGTCCATGGACAAACGATGTCCTTCATGTGCCAGTTTATGAAATACTGATGATTGATGAAAAGATGAGTTTTATAAAATAGTATTATGCTTGTTTTTTTAAAGAAGTTTCAGATTCCACAATAGTAATTCTTCAAGAAATATCGGAAGTGATTTTTTTTCAGGCAGTACTAATTTTTAAAAACAGGTTTAAAAATTTTCTTTCTTCGATTAAAAAAAAAAATTAGCTTCCAATACTATTGTTCCACCTTGAGATAAAATTTCTTATACTTAGAGATTCATTCTTTATCACAATTTCTCATCCTTCCATTCCCTTCATTTCTCTTCTTATTTCTCTTCCGTCCTAAATCTTCTGAATAGTTAAAAATATTCCAGTTTCATTTAAAAAATAGCTAAAATCCATTTTGAGAAAAGGAAGTATGAGAAACTTCTAATCACAATATATAATATATACATAAAAAATTAAAATTTGTCTTTAGCGTCCGCTTTTTTAAAAAGATATGTAGTTTTCGATAGTTAAATACCTAGAGCAGTTTACGGAAATAAATAATATTAATTAAGCAAATAAGTTATTCTGGCGATGAACTTAAAGCGTATCTAAGTCCTCAAGTTGAATTTACAAACAAGATGAGGCGATGAGTCGAATATGCCAATTTTAGCTCGTGCCAAATTTACTGCTTTCGAAAGTACCTTTTCGAAAGAAGGAACTAAATTCGAGTAAAGATTGCTTGTCGATATTGCTCAAGTTGCCATTGAATTTGTATAGGGGTTCGCAATCTGGCAATTCCGAGCAAACTTGAATCAGACGTCGCAGATATTCCTCAAGTCGCTTTCGCCGTTGGCGAGCGATAACTTCGTACCTCGCAAACATTTGTCGTGGAGGAAAACGAATGGCTGCTACCTGTAAAAATATTAATTATAAAAATATTATTAATATTCTCGTTTTTGTCTCTATTTGTCAATACTTTTCCCGGTCATTTCAACTTTCAGTGAAGAATTGCGGCTCCGTAAAAAAAAATTCTGGACGAAACCGTACAATTCTGATCCGATGTTTCCATAGAGACGAAGTGAGGGGAAATGATAGGATGGAAAGTAGGGGAAATGATGGGAGGGGCACAAGGGAAGTAAATGAGGGATTAGGAAACAGAGCAAATGAGGGGGTAGTATGGAAAATGAGCGAGAAGTTGGCAAAATGAGGGGAGAAGAAGTAGGAGAAATGACAGTAATGCAGAGGCGGTGGAGCCTTAGAGGACACAGGGGAATGTTCTCCAGAACATGATTCTAGAAGTCGACCAGGAAGGGGCAAAGTATTGATTTGCCCCTCTCTGAAATCGAATGATTAAATTCACCGGATCGTTTAAATTTTTCCAGAATAAAAAAAGCTCGTCTTGTTTGCCTATAGATATGCATCTAAGCAATTATAGGAAAATTTCCAGCTTAGCTAGGATGGACACCGGAAAACATTCAATTCTTTCTTTGCTTAATCTTTGAAACCTGTCTGAAACCTTTGTGAAATCTTTTAAATCCGTCCGAAATCTTTGCGAAATATTTTTAATCTTTGTGAAATCTTTACGAATTCATTGCCACCTTTGTCAAATCTTTGAAATACTTTGCAATATTTGTGATATTATTTTAATCTTTTTGTAATGTTTGTGAAATCATTAAAATATCTTCAATTCATCCGAAATCTATGAAATTTTTCTGCACTCTTTGTAATCTACCCGAAATAATTGTGATATAATTTAAATCTTTCCAAAATATTTGGAAATACATGAACTATTTATAAAATATATTTTGTCATATTTGTAAAATTATTGAAATCTTTGAGAAATCATTCAAGTCTTTATGAAGTCTTCTAAATACATGCAAAATCTTTCAAATAATTTGGGACTTATTAAAATCTTTGTGCAATCTTTGAAATCTACCGAAGAATTTGGTGAAATATTTAGAAACCTTTGAAATATTTTAAAAATATTTGTAAAATTATTGAAATCTTTGGGAAATCATTGTCCACACTTTAAAATCTATCTGAAATGTTTTTAAATTAATTGAAGTCTTTGTAAAGCCTTTTTGGTCTATCCGAAATCTTTTCAATCTTTGTGAAATCTTTAAATAATCATAATTTTTTTTAAATCTTTGGAAATCTTTGGTAATATTTTTAAAAGCATTGAAATCTTTAGGAAATCATTAAATTCCTTGTGAAGACTTTTAAAGCTATCCGAAATCCTTGGGAAATGTTCGCAAACATTTAAAATATTTCGAAAAACATTGAAATTTTTGTAAAATCTTTGTGAATTCTTTAAAAATCTTTAAAATTTTTGCGAAACATTTATAAAATCTTTGGTAAATTATTGCAATCTTTATCAAACCTTCGTAAAATCTTTTTAATTTATCTGGAAATGTTTGCAAAAATCTTCGAGAAACCTTTGTACAATCTCTGATATCTTTGGAAACTCGTTAACATCTTTGTGAATCATGGTGAATCCTTTAAAAATCTTTGCGAAATATTTTTGAAATATTCAGGACTATTTGTGAAATTATTTAAATTTTTGTGAAATCTTCTAAATCTTTCAAAATGTTTGCAAAATATTTGAAATCTTTGCTAAATTGTTGCAATCTTCGTGAAATATTTTTAATTTATCTGAGATTTTTGCGGAACCTGTGAAATCATTGAAATCTTTGGAAAATCATTGAAATACTTATGAAGTCTGAAATCTATCCAAAATCGGTGGGAAATCATTGAAACCTTTATCAAGTATTTTAAATCTATCCGAAGTCTTTTTAATCTTTGAATAATCATTGAAATCTTTCTAAAATCTTTGGAAATATTTTTTAAATATACTTGGTAATAATTGTGAAATTATTGAATTCTTTAGGAAATCATTGGAGTTTTTATAAAGACTTCTAAACCTATCCGAAATCTTTAAAATAATTGAGGGCTTATTGAAATCTTTGTGAAACCTTTAAAATCTTTGTAAATCTTTGCGAAATATTTGAAATCTTTGTCAAACCTTTAGAAAATTATTGCCATCGTTGTCAAATCTTTATGAAATCTTTTAAATGTATCTAGAATAAACAAAAAATACAATAAAATACAATTATTAATACAATAAAAAAGGTGGAAAATGACTTTAAAATCAAATATATCTATAACTGGCATTAATAAGTATTAAACTTTTTTTAAATAAAACATTTCTAACCTGCTAAATCAATCAGGTAAAAATTAAATGAATTATTAACACAAATTTAAAAACAAAACCATTAAAATTGAGCAACGTTAATTTGGAGGCCCTTAGGCTTTCAAACCTAAATGGCTCTAAATTGAAAAACATTCCAAATTTCAAACTAAAATCTTTTAAAGTTGACCGATTTAAATTTACAGTGCTTCAAAATGTTTTATTTGCAGTTGAAGTTTATTGTGGCAGTAATTCTCGTGCCAAAAATCAGATATCTGAAAAAAAGAATTTCTCTATGATTTTAACAATAAAAATAATATTACTGATGTAGTCATTAACAATATTCTTTGTAATTGAATTTTAATAAGCGACAGCTTATTTTTTCGAGAAAAACCTTCTCTACAACTCTACTGTTTCCAACATTAAAAGTAAATTTTTCTATGGCTGAAGTCGTTAAAACAATATTTGAAACAGAAAATATTTTTGAAGCAAATATAAAATATTTGAACATTTCACTTATTTTGAAAAGTGGAAACAGTACAATTGTATGGATAGTTTTCTCCGAAAAAAGTCATGATTCATTAAAATTAATTAAATTATTATTTTTCGTGAGTTTTAGATCTAATTTTCGGAACGTCAACTATGACCACAACTTTGAAAAGTTTTGAAACTTAAATCCGGCAATTTTTAAGTCTTGAAATTAGCATAAAAATTCATTAAAAAGCAAATTCCTTAAAATTATGATTTTTCGTGAGTTTTAGATCTAATTTTCGGAACGTCAACTACGACCACAACTTTGAAAAGTTTTGAAACTTAAATCCAGCAACTTTTAAGTCTTGAAATTAGCATTTCGTGAAATACTTGTGCCTTCTTATTAAAAAATATGTAAAATAAGAAATCTAAAATGGAAGTTCATTTATTTAAAAGAAATTTTTGAAAAAAGCTATAAAATTGGAAATAATAAAAATACCTTGCTTCCGTATTTTTGTCGCATTGTTGTATAAAGTTCCCTGAACCTTCTGTAGCGTCTGAGGAGTGTCCAGCTATCATCTTGAGCAATGACTCGCACCTCATATTCATAGTGGCTCGAGGTTCCTGCCCCACGCACAACATACGAGGGAACACTGATAATTCTGTTGATAATATTTTCACCATCTCTGTCATTTGTTATCAACGAAGGCAAGGACCTCGTTATCGTTAAGGCATAAGGACTCAACCGATCTCCTCTATTTAGGCTCTGCAACAAAACCAAAAATCTTCATTTAGGAATCTGAATCATCTTTTTCAAAATTATTAATCTAAATCATAATAATTCAAATTTAATTCCCATAGGGACCGTACTTCAAGTACGTAATAGCTCACGGTGTGGAGGGGGTCAACAAATTTTATTACAATTTGTTACGGAAGGGGGTCCTTTACTCATGTACGTAATTTTTGCGAATTCGCAAAAACTTTCTCCTGAAGATTATCTGTTTAGTTAAAAATGTTATTATTTGCTTGAAAATTTAACAATTTTATTAAAAATACAGTCTTTTTGGTTGCGAATTCAACTGTTTATGAAAATTGGTCTTTTTTATTTGAAATTTCACCTGTTTTAGTAGAATTTTCATTTTTCTTGAAAAAAAATGCAATTGTTTGGTGAACATTTAACAATCTTGTTAAAAAGTCATACCTTTTAGTTAAAAATTCGACTAATTAGCAGAAAATTTACTTATTTTTCACATTCTTATTTTGGTGTTGGAAAGTGAACTGGAATCTTTTCTGGATATAAGTTCATCTTTTAAAAAAAGTTGTCGTTTTTTATTCAAAATTCCTCTGTTTTAGTAAAATTTTAATTTTTCTTGGATAAAAATGCAACTATTTCTTACAGAGTTTAAACATTTTGTTAATAAAGTTCTCCTTTTTGGTTGTACAACTCGTTCTTTTGGATTGAAAATTCAATTTTTTTAAGATACTTATTTTTTGTTAAAAAATTCATAGTTTAAAAAAATGAAGTCCATCTGTGTTAAGAGAAATTTAATCTTTTTTGGATAAAAATGCAACTATTTGGTAGAGAATTCATCAATTTTGTTAAAAAGTCATCCTTTTTGGTTAAAAATTCATCTTTTTGGAATAAAAATTCAATTTTTTTGGTAAAAAACTTATTTCTTCTTTAAAAATTCATATTTTGGTCGTGAATAGTCAACTGAAATATTTTTAAAAACAAGACTCAATATTTTTTGAAAATTTATCTTTTTAATTTAAAAATTCATCTATTTTAGTAGAAATTTAATTTATTTTGTATAAAAATGCAACTTTTTGGTTAAAAATTATTCTTCTCTCCTTGAGTATTCAACTAATTTGTTTGAAAGATTTGGTTGAATCACTTTGTTCAGAAATCATTTTTTTAAGATATATATTTTTAGTTGAAAATTCATCTCTCTGGTTGAAAGTTTAACTATTTTGTTGAAAATGAATATTTTTAAATTAAAAATTCAACTACTTGAGTCAAAGTTAAACTAAATTGCAATAAATTAATTTTTTTAAATGAAGGCTTATGTCTTTGGCTGGAAACTTAACTGCCTAGAGGAAAAGCCTTTTTTTGGTTTAAAATACATTTTTTAACTCAAAATGTAACTTCCATTTTTTTAAGATTGATCTTCTTCAATTACAAATTCTCCTTTTTTTGATAAAAAAAGAGAATTTTCTAGGTTGGAAATTTCATTTTTGTTGGCTAAAAGTACATCAGTTTCGTGGAAAATTAATATAACTTTATTTATTTCCTTCTTGAGTAAAAAATCTTTATTTGTGGAAAATTTGTCTTTTTGGTTTTAAAATTATTTTTTATCGAATATAAACTATTACGTTTTTCTGTTAGGTATGTGTTTTTTATGTTAAAAATTCAACTATTATGCTAAAAATCTAATTTATTTGTTGAAAATTCAAGTTTTTTGTTAAAATAGTAGAAAATACATTTTTTGGTTTAAAATAAATTAATGAACTTAAAAAATTTACATTTATATCTAAAATACTCTTTTATTCCGCTTATAAAAGATTTTATGTTCAAAGTATTACAAGATTAAAATCCTGGTATTTGAATATTAATGATCAAGGATTTTGAAAAAGCAGTTCTCGGACACCCTGCCTAATTCTAGTAGTAGAAATAACTAGAAAAAATGTCTGGAAACTAAAAATTACGTACATTAATATGGGTGTGGGGGGGGGGGTTTAGAATTAGTTGGTTCTGGTTTGTTACAGAGGAGAGGGGGGTATTAGAGAGGACTTATAATCCATTACGTAATTTAAATTCGGCCTCTTATCTATCCACAATAATTATTTACCGTCAGATAAACAGAAGAATAACCACGACTAGGAGGACCATTCCCTGCCATCAACCTCGAAGCATCGTCTTCATCAGTGATAGAGCATCTTCCTTTGAACATATTCGAATCCATGGTCGTCGAAGCATTCGACATATTTGCGTTAGAATTGATACTCTTGCCATCAAAGTTACAAAATTCGCTACCAGCCTTCAATTCCTCTATATAATCCTCTTCCAAATTCTTATCCTTTGACCCTCGAAGTCTTCTTCTCTGTTCCAGCAACGAAACCTCCAATTCAATTTGCTGTCTTCGAAGATCCTGAAGAACATCAATCTGACGATTCAATTCCTCATTAGAGGGTGAACCCGTTTCCATACATTTCATAACCAGTGACCTCTGACGAACTATTCTTTGGTTTATTGTCTTCATCTCCTCATTTTCATCAAGAAGCGAATCATCAGCATCCAAAAATGTATCCTCCTCAAGATCACACTCGACGAAACATTTTTCCGAATCATTTTGACCATCACTGTGTAAAGAAATTTTCTCAATTTGACCTATCGCTGCTGTCGTCGCTGTTGAGTTCGAATTAGTATCCCCAATCTCTTCACCGAAAAGTTGAATTTCATTGGTTGATGTTTGGAAGTCATCAGTATCGCTACTCTCGTCATCAAGTGTTTCAGGAATCTTCGATCCGGGTCCATTTGCCTGTTCCAACCCTGGAAATGGTGGAGAGTCTGCTGCTGCTGTGTGGAATGTATCAGACGTGTCTATCGAATTTGGAACGTCCTGATTGATCAAACTTAGGGCAGTTGCTAATTTTAGTTTCCGATTGCAAGCGTCCTGAAAAGACTTGATGTCACTCGTTGTGACCATCTCTTCACTGCATGAAGATCTGTCTTCCGAAGAAGCCGGAAGGGATCTTTTTAAAGTCAGTGAGAGACTTTGTTTTCGACGGAGAATTTCTTGAAGCTGTTCCTGCGACCTTTTGGCTAGGATGATTTTCTTTTCTGAGAGTTCTTCACCTTCCATCTGAAAAAGAGATTATCACTTTACTAACAATTAAAAATTATTTTATCAAGGTGGCATCTGAAACTTCAAAAAAAAAAATGCAGGCCATTTTCCAGTTCAAAAATGATAATTTTCCAGGTTGAATTTTGAGTGATGAATCAAAAGAATTTAATTTTCTAGCTAAGTCTTTTTTTCAGAAAAAAGTTGATTTTTACACCCTAAAAGGTGAATTAAAAAAAATTAATTTCCAACCAAAAAGGATAAATATTAGGCGAAAAAATTAATTTTTAACCAAAAAGTTGAATTTTCAACCAAATTGTTTAAACTTGATTAAACTTCAATAAAAAAAGATGACTTTCTTTCCAAAGGATGAATTTTTAGTTCAAATGCATTAATATTCTATCGAAAAAGACGAATTTTAAACAAAAAAATATAAATTTTCAACAATGTAGTTGCTATTTGGACCAAAAAGGATAACTTTAACGAAATATTCGAATTTTCAACAAATTACTTAAATTCTGAACCAATTAGTATAATTTGTTAACAAGAGATGTAATTTGAAATAAAATAATAAAATTAGACTTTTCAAATAAAAAATATAACCTTTGAACCAGAAAAGATTAATTTGTAAGGAAATTGTTGAATTTGCAACCAAATAATTAAATTTTTAAATAACTAGTAGAATGTTCTAACGAGAAAAGATTAATTTTAATCTAAAAATATAATAACTCCGAAGAAAAGACATAATAGTACACTTTACAATGAAAATAATTCCTGCTCAACACAAAAAGATGAATTTTCAATATAATAAGAGCAATTTTCTCTCCAAAGGGAAAAGCTTTAAATGTTCATATATATATATATATATATATATATATATATATATATATATAGAAGAGAGCACAATTCCAAAATAATTTATTTTCGATGTTTGAGACGATATTTATTGCAAAACTAAAAACAAATTAAAAAATTTTCGGTTTAAAAAAATCCCAGGTTTCCAGGTGAGAAGCCACTCTGCATATTCAAACTTACATCAAGATCGACGAGTTGCTTCTCCTTATCAGTAATTTCGACTAGTTCCTCTTCCATCTTATCCAACTTGCTCTGATGATTATTCAACGTCCTAACTTTGTTCTGAAGCTCAGCTTCCAGCGAAGCAAGTTCCTTCTGGAAGAGAGCATCAAAGGACTAAACAAAACATATAATCTGAAAACCCCAAAATCAAAACATGCCTGGCAAAAATGTGCATTACTCACATGATGTTTGGCCAAATTCTTCATTACTTCCACCGACTTTTCATCGTTGAGACTAGACCAGGATTCCGGAAGGCTTCGATCACTTCCTGCTTCCTCTTCCGTCTGGAATCATAATAATTAAAATTCTCCGTAGAGAAAGCTCTAACTTTAGAAAATATTTGTACCTGCTCTCGAAAGTTAAAACGAAGAGTTTCATTGAGTTGCTTTTGAAACTGAACGCTTATTAGTGCAAGAAATGAAAATTCTGATATTACCTCATTCAATGGATGTTGTTCCTTCTCCGAACGATCGTGATTGTTCATGAATTCTTGAAACTGTCGATGTTTGGATTGAAGTGTGGTGCGAAGAGAGGCGACTTCCCTACACAAACTTTCTACCTAGCCACACACACCGAAGCGTTAAAAAATAAAATAATCAAGTAAATTATAATCTTAGCACATCCCGATGCCTCGAACATAAAGAAAAATAATAACGCGACTCAGTTACACGAGATGCAGTGTTCCAGCTATTTTATTGTTACTTTTAGGTTTTATAAAAGCCAAGCTTTAATTACAAAGAAACTGTCATCTCTTCATACACAAACCTCTCTTTAAAAATAAAAACATTTAAATTTAGATTTATGGTGAAAGAGTTAAAAGAACAAATTTGATTCCAAAAGGAAAGCAACGAGAAATTATCTAAATAAAAGTATCTAAGTAAAAGTAAGAAAGATCCCAGGGATCACAGGCCGTCCCATTTTTCAACTCAAATTTGAAAAATCGCCAAAAAACTTAAAATCTAGATTTTATGGCCCATTTTCCAAAAAAAAGGGAATATTCAACTAAAATGATAAATTTTCGACCAAAAAAATTAATTTTTATCAAAATAGTTCAACTTTTAACCAATTAGTTAAATTTCAACCAAAAAATATTACTTCTAAAAAATGTAACAAAATAGTTCATTTTTCAACCTAATTGTTGAATTTTCAAGCCAGCCTTATGAATGTTTTAAAAGCAGTTGCATTTTCAACCCTTTAATATGAATTATAAACAAAAGTTAATTTTCAACAAAATAGCTTCTACAAGAACAGCTGAATTTTCATGAAAATAATTACATTTTCAACCAAAGAGTTGAATTTTTAAGCCAAAAGATGAATTTTCTACAAAACGGTTGAATTTTAACCGAAAAGAATTAATTTTCTACCAATATAGTTTAATTTACAACAAAAGGGACGAATTCAGAACGAAATAGTTACATTTTTAACCAAAGAAACGAATTTATAACTAAAATAGTAAAACTTCAACTAAAACAGCAAATTTGCTAAAAAACAGTTTTTTAAAATCATTTTTATACATTTTGTATAAAATGGTTGATTTCTCCAAAAAATAATACAATTTTCAACCATAAAAGATAAGTTCTCAACGAAAAATGTAATAGTTGGTATTTCTATTATAAAATATTTTTATTTTAAATTAAAAATAGCTGAATTCATCCAAAGACAAATTTGCAACAAAATGGTTCAATTTTAAACCAAAAAATAGTACTTCTCCAAAAAATGTAATATTTGATATCATACTCAAAACGATTTTAATTAAAAATAAAAAACAGTTTAATTCATCGAAAAAATACGACTTTTCAATAAAATTCTTAAATATTCAAGCAAAAAATTTCAATATTCTAAAAAACAGTTACATTTTCTATCCTAAAATATGAATGATCAAAAAAGTTCATTTTCACTAAATAGTTTCTACTAAAATAGTTGAATTTTCAACTAAAATGGTAAATCTTCAACTATAACAGTGAATTTTCAAACCAAACGGCAAATTTTCCAGCAAAAAATACGACTTCACTACAAAACTGTTATACTTTCAACCAAAGAGATGAATTTTTAACTAAAATGACAAATCTTTAAGCAAGAAAAGAAATTTGGCAGCAAAAAATACTATTATTCTACATAAAAGTTGAATGATAACCAAAAAGAATGCATTTTTAACAAAATTATCGATTTTCATAAAAAAAATTAAAATTTTAAACGATGAGTAAAATTGATAATCATGGAAGATGAAGTCTCAGCCAAAAATTTAATAGTTGAGATCATAAAAAAAAGGATTTTTTGCCAAACAGTTGTATTTCAATCTACAATGATGATTTTTTAAACAAAATTATGGATTTTTCAAGAAAGTAATTAAATTTTCAATTAATTAATCAAATTTTCAACCAAAAAAAAAGAAGAATTTTCCACAAAATAGAAGACTTTTTAACCAAAAAAGATTTTTTAGTCGAGAAAGAAAATAAATTTAGGCCTATTAATAACTTAATTGTCAACCAAAAATATATGTATATTCTCATTTATTTTGCATTTAAGGGGGAAAAATTGATGAGAATAAACAATCAAAATATATCTACAGATAAAAATATATTTTTTTAAAGTCAAGCATGAACATTTCTCAATTCTATTGTTTATCTAGTTTTTAATCTTTGATGTTCAGCAGATTTTTCAAAGCTAGCTTAAAAAAAATTAAAACAAAAATAACTAAAAACTTGCTAAAGAAAAAACACTACTATTAGAGGGCACTTTCGTTCAATATTCACGATGTGTCCATATTTCTTTCGCGAAAAAAATTACCTAAAATTAAACTACTGAACCACTGTGATCCCTGTTATCTACGCCAGAAATTAAAGCTCTAATATTAATTCGTTAAAAGTAACGCTTTGCTCCCGAACACTGACGAGATGATAGGTGAAAACATAAAATGAATGAATATAATCGAGAAAAGAATAATGTTAAATTGAAATCAGAATGTAAAACTGATTTAAAAATAAAAACTAAATTAGAACAGAGATCTGGAAGCATGCGTTCACCTTGAAAGCATTTTTTAATGACGACTCGCGCAAGGTGAATGGAATCAAGCGAAGGGCTCGGATACGATTATCTTTCTTATTGG
>JAWWLR010000166.1:7234816-7250375 GCA_035041075.1 Acraspis erinacei | reverse complement strand
TTAAAAAATACTCTATATGGTTGAAAACTTATTTATTTTGTAGAAGATTCGTTTTATAAGTTGAGAATTCATTTTCATAACTGATAAGTTTCACTAATCCATTTTTGTACTAAACATTGATCGCCTGTAATTGAAAATTCAAAAATCCAATTTTTCAATGGGAATTCATCTTTTTCAGTTGAAAAATCAATTACTTGGTTAAAAATTAAACTACTTTGTTAGCAATTAATTTTACTAGTTTTAGATTAATTTATTTTTTGAATATTTTTTTTCAAAATTCGTTTTTTTTTGTTTGTTTGAAAATTAATCTCTTTAACCAGAAATTTTTTAATATCCCATTTTTTGTTTAAAATGGATATTTATTTGAATGTTTAATTTAATATATTTTGTTGTAAATTCCTTTTCTTGGTCGTAAATCAATTTTTTGAACTATAAATTTAACTATTCCATTTTTCGTCGAAAAGCGATCGTTTTTAGTTGAAAATTTAACTGTTTTATAGAAAATTCGCCTTTTTGGTTTGAAAATTGAACAATTTGGTAAAAAAATTCAACTGTCTGGCTAAAAATTAATCTGACGTGGTTAATGCTTCAACTATTTTGTTAAAAATTCGTCTTTTTTGGTTGAAATATCAACTATTAAATTTTTAATTTTTTTTGGTTAAATTGAACTGTATTTGATTTCAAGTAAAGAAAAAATTTGGTTAAAATATCAAATATTATATGTTTCAATGAGAATTAATTTTTTAATTGGAAATTCAACTATTCGGTAGAAATTTGAACTTATTATTATTTTTTTTTCATATTCATAATTTTAGTTGAAAATTCAATAGTTTTGTTGAAAATGCAATTATTTTGGTAAAAGTTCAACTAATATGTTAAAAAGTCATCTTTTTCAGTGGAATATTTAACTGTTTTGTTGAACATTCTTACTTTCAAGTGAAAATTCATCCTTTTGGATAGATATGTCAGCTGTTTTCTAAAAAATATTATTCTTGGTTTGAAAATTCAACTATTAGGTTCAAAATTATTTTTTTTCGGTTGAAGTTTCATCTTTTTCATGAAAACTCAACTATCTGGCTGAAAATTCATGTTTGTAGGTTGGAAATTCAACGATTTTCTTATAAAAGTATTTTTTTGAAAATGCAATTGCTTAGTTTTAAAGCTCGCCTTTATGTATGACAAATTTTTCCCTCTGGATTGAAAATTCATCTTTCTTGGTTGAAACGTTAACTCTCTTCTAAAAAATCGTCTTTTTGTCTGGATGATTCAAATATTTGCTTAGGAAGAGCGTGAAGTAGTTTTTGAACAGCCCCTGATTAATTTTTGCTCAATTTTTTTTTCTTTGAAAGCAATTATCTTCCAGAAACCTTTTTAGATTACATAATTCAATTAAAAAAAAAAGAAGGATGGAAGAAACCTACCGGTGTACCCATCATGGTGAATGTTTTTCCGGATCCCGTCTGTCCGTAGGCAAAAACGCAGGCATTGTAACCCTCGAAGGCACTTTCTATGACTTCCGTACCAAGATCGTAAAAGACCTGAAACAGTAATCGAAGATCATATTTTACAATCCGATCGATTCAAAACGTCGTAAAATAAAAAAAGAGGCCAGCCACTTTCCTTCAAGTAAATCAATATTTTACTCTGCAGTAGAATTATTTCTCTTCCTACAAAATACGAAACGTTTTCTAAAATCAAATTCAACAATAACTACCCTTAGTCCTTTCTCAATATAATAATTAAGGGTCCTAGACATTCAAATTTAATTACTCTTTGTATGATTCCTTGGATAACTTAACTTCTACATTAATTTTAAAACCAAAAATACTGGATTCTTCAATGTGGAAAAATAAAGCTTCGACCTTCAGAATATTGACTTTTTCATGAGCTCACATCTTTTTATAATAGATTTTCGTAAAGATAGTTTTGAAGTCGAATCTCGAATCGAATATATTTTCTGGAATACTTTAGATGGATTTAAGCAATGTTTTCAGACTCAGGTTTTAAAGAAGAGCTTCCTAGAAATTATTATTAAATTTAAAATCTCCCAATCATTTACATTGAAAACTTGATCTTAAATTTAAAATTTTGAAAATTAAACTACAAATAATTCATTTTTCTAATAAAAACATTAAAACATAAAAACATTAAAACTGGCATATTATTTAATAAATTAGTGTAAATATTATATATGTTTTATATTCCTTTTGCTGGAAATTAGTATTTTTTCAAAGAATTTTACTGTAAAATTACAAAGTTTTGAAGAAGACTCATGACTAAAAAATAGATTGTGTTAATTTTTTTCACTGGAAATTATAATGTTTGAAACAAAAAACTGGAAACGGGATTTTTAATCAGAATTTTCTAAAAATTTTTGAAGTGCATGTTTTTCGTCGAAAATTTGTATTTTTAAAAATAAAAGAAGGTTCACAAGTTTTAACAATTTTATATTTCGCTAGAGTTTAATTTAAAAACGTTGCATTTCCAAAACAACAATCATTTTAATTTAAACAATAATTTTAAATCTTTTACCTATTTCAGATTGTGTTAAATGTTCGTTTTTTCTCATAAGTATTTTTTATTTAAAAAAAATAGGTTTCAAAGAAGATACACATATTTTACCAGTTGTACGTTACGTCAGCGTTTTATATAAAAAATTGACGGTAAAAAAATTATTATAATTTGAACAAGATTTAGAATCTTTGATCTATTTTCGATTATGTAAGTGTTTTTCGTAGAAAATTGATATTTTATTAACAAATTAAGGTCAACAAATATAATTCACAATTTAAAAACAAAAATACAAACTTTAAAAATCTCGGCCTTGTTAGTGTTTTTTATCGAAAATTAAAATATTCATTAAAAAGCTATTAGTTTTCAAAGATTCATATGTTTTGAACAAGTTTAGGTCGCGTTAGAATTCTACATCAAAAATTCACATTTTCCACCCAAAAAAATCATTTAAATTAAACAAATAAAAAGAATTTCAAACAATTTTGGTAGTGTTTTTCATCGGAAATTGGTAATTTTAATTTTTTTTAATTATATTTTAAAGAAGATTGACAACTTTATAAAGAATATTCACACTTCTGGAACTATTTAAAGTTATATTAACACTTTTCACCAGAAATCGGTTACTTTGAACACAAATCATTAATTTTCTCAAAAGGTTCATATTACGTTTAAAAGAAGATTTACCGTCTTAAACCATTTTTGTTATGCTAGTGCTTTTGATCTAAAAATGCTATTGTTGATAAAAGAAATCATGAGATTCTTTAAGGTGAGATATCAATATTCATCAATCATTAAAATATTGTCCTTGCCGTTTTTCTATTATTTTGGATAATAGATACTATGAAATAACGTCAAACGGGGTAATTTTGGACATATCGGGTAAATTCACACTCCTAAATTGATAGTTTAAATTACTATAAAAAATCACCTCTTCTTGGGAAGCATAGTTTTCGTCGCTGTCATCGAAGGACCAATAACTGTGATCAAAAGTGAAGTCCTTATATTTCTCCCGATCGATATCTCTGCAGCTTCCTGGAGTCTGAAAGCAAATAAGGTGAATCAACTCAACATTATATCGACTATATCGACTATATCGATGCATTTTATATCAACTGTCGCTTGGATATCAAAGTTCAGTGGAAACAATAACAGTACTATAAAAGCTCTGTCTACAAACGTTACAAGAGCTCATTAAGTCAACTAATTAAATATTTATATGCGGCTTTCCAAAGCCAACTCATTTTTAATTAAAATTCTCTTCAAAGTTGACAATTAACTTTCAATTTGAAATCTTAATCTGAGGTTTTTAAAACTGCACCTTTTAAAACTGAAAATATGCATAATTTTTTATGGTAAATTTTCAAGATCTAAAGTCAGATTTTAAATTTAAAATTAAACAAATTTGGCATATAAAGCATCATAGTTACAAAAATTGTCATTGTGAAACTTAAACAAGCCTAATTTTTAATTGGAAATTTCCAAAATTAAAAACTCTTTAATTTAAAATAAACGAAAATAAAAACTCTTAAATGATGATTTTATAAATAAAAGGTGAAACTTTCAATTCGAAATATTCTAAGTTAAATAAATTTCTATGTTACTAAGTTGAATGAATTTTAACTTAAAAATATATCCTATTTTTATGATTTAAAAGATGAAAAGTAAAGTTTTTAATTCTAAATCTTAAAAATTGATGAGAAATTTGGAATATAAATGATGAAATTTACAGAATTTGTAATTTTACAACTTAAAATTCTCATAACTTTACTGTACTTTACTTTACTGTTGCCAATTGAAAAATGTTCAGTTTAAAATCTATAAAGTTGAATAAATTTCAATTTTAAATGATTAAAACTGAATAATTTTTCATATTCAAATTTATCTTAAAATCATTTCGAAATGTAAGAATTTATAATTATACATATATAAAATTTTAGAGTTTTCAATTGTAACTCTTCAAACTTGTAGAGTTGAATTGTAAATCTTTAGAATTAAGGAGTTTTTAGTTTTTGTAAATTTCAAGACTGATTTTGCAAGTTTTAAGTTTTACTATTTAAAATTCTGTAATTTTGATGATTCAGTTGTAATTCTTTATAATTATATACATTTGGATTTTAAACCTTAAAAATTAATGAGATTTTAATTTTGAAATTTTAACATTGAAAGTTATGAGAATTTTAAGTTTTAAAATTACAAATTCTGTAAATTTCATCATTTATATTCCAAATTTCTCATCAATTTTTAAGATTTACAATTAAAAACTTGACTTTTCATCTTTTAAATCATAAAAATAGAATATATTTTTAAGTTAAAATTCATTCAACTTAGTAACTTGGAAATTTATTTAACTTAGAATATTTCTAGTTGAAAGTTTCACCTTTTATTTCTAAAATCATCATTTAAGAATTTTTATTTTCGTATATTTTAAATTAAAGAGTTTTTAATTTTGGAAATTTCCAATTAAAAATTATGCTTGTTTAAGTTTCACAATGACAATTTCTGTAATTATGATGCTTTATATGCAAAATTTGTTTAATTTGAAATTTAAAACCTGACTTTAGATCTTGAAAATTTAAGAATTGTTTGAAATTTTGGAACTTTGAATTGTAAATTTTAAAAGTTACAGTGCTTTCAATCTTGAAAATTTACCATAAAAAATGATGCATATTTTAGTTTTAAAAGTAAAACTTCTGCAATTTTCATGATTTAGATTAGAAATTTCTTTAATGGGAAAGATTTAGAATTGAAAACTTGATTCTTAACCTTCGAAATCACCAAAATTTAAGTATATTTATTTATAAATCTTGAAAATTATGCAAGTTTTAATTTTTATAATACAAAATTGTGTAACTTCGATGATTTACAGAATTTTTACACCTAAATCTTTCAAACTTATGAGTTTTCAATCGAAATTCTTCAAAATTGTACCATTAAAGAAGCATTATAAATATATAGAACTATTTCAATAAGATGTTAAAAATTGTGTGAGATCAGCAAAATGATCAGTGTCGAAAATCGAAGACATCAGCAAGACTCAGCATTCCAGAATGTCTTTAAAAACCATCCTATTACGATATAAAATTCCAAATGAACTTCATTATTTCCTTCTTTGCCAGGACAAAATTTCTACCAGGACAAAATCTTATATTTAAATAAAAGTTATAGACGATTGAAAGCCAATTAAAATTAAAATGGAATTAATATTGTATGAAAGCCGATGTAGCTACTTTAATACTTATTTTAATTTATGATTTTTAATTATATTTTATAGCAGATACTTTAAATTTAAGTATATATTTTAATTTTATAATTAGGCAATCAAAATAACTAACATGTTAAAAGTGTTCGTAGCGCGCTATTATGCTAGTTATTAAATAATTCCCTATCGTCAGCTGGTGTAATTATGGATCATTTAGGGTGAATATGTGAATTTTTATTATTTTGTAATGAGACTTTGTATACATCTTATAACCAATGTTCTTAGGATACACAGGAAAATCCCATTGAGAAAAGAATTTTTTTTACAGAGTTAAACCTTGATCCATATTTTACCCCAGTGATTGATAATTACTCCAGTTGACGGTATATTCAATTACAGGCATGTTCCCATTTTACAATTTTAGCAATAATAAAAAAATCCGATTAAAAATAATTTCATTATAAAAAATAGTCCCAAAGATTTTAATAGGTCTTCTATCAATATTTTTAGCAGAATAAACCAAGTGTAATTTTATGGCAAGTGGTAGTGCCCCATATTCAACGGTCAGTCTTAATTTTAACACCGGTCTTTCTAAAGTGTTTCCAAAAACATAGAGACCCTGATTCTACTTTACTGTTTCGTCACGCGCAGATATAATTATAAATTCTACAGAAGCCGGAAGCACATAAGATAAGTAGGACGCCCTCAAGAACTATAAAATAATTCAAGATGCATTTCCTGGACCCCAAATGAATCACTCAATATTCAATAAAAACGATTACAATTTTATCCTTTACCTCTGTTCCTCTGTTCTATGTCAAAACCTTTCATATTACATTTTAAAATGATATGCCTTTCAAATTGAAAAATTTTACGTTAGAAGTCTACAAAATATTTTTATTTAAAATTAAGGCTTCCACGACTTAGCCATTTTCAATTTCATAATCGAGCTTTAACTTTTATAATTACAATTTACAATTTATTTGTTTTATTATTACAATTGAAAGCTTGACTCTTGATCTTCAAAGTCATCCAAATTTAAGAATTTTAATTTTCGCAAAGAATTAAAGCATTTTTAATTAAAATTCTTTAAAATTGCAATTTTGATGATTAAAATTCACAATTTCTCAAGTTTGGATGATTTCAAATTGAAAACTTCACTTTTGATGTCCAAAATCATCAAAATTCAAGAACTTTTATTTTTGCACGATCAAAATTAAAGAATTTACCATTGTAATTTTTTTTTAATCGCAAAAATTTAAATTGTTTAATCTTTCACATTTACGAGTTTATTTTTTAACTTTACAAGCCAGAATTTTAATACTACTATATATTCAAAAATTCTTTAATTTTGAAAGATTTAGAACTGAAAAGTCGACTTCAATTTAAAACATTTAGGACGTCTTATTTATGCATCTTTAAAATCGAATAGTTTGCAATCATCACTCTACAAAATTGTAGACAGTTCAATAGTAAATATTTAAAATTGAATTATTTTTAATTTTGAAAATGAAGAATTAATAATTATCCAAGTTTTAACTTATACAATTAAAAATTATTTGATTGTAATGTTTTATATTCTTTGAAATCATTCAAATTTACGAATTTTTAATTATACATTTTTCAATTGTAACTCTTACAAAATTATAGGAATTCGAATTTCTAAAGTTGTCAAAACATTTTAGAAAATTGAATATCTAGCTTTGAAATTTGAATTCCGTTTCGTCATGTGATGAAGGTAATATGAGGAAAAAATGAGGCAAAACGCGCTTCATAACGTGCTCCTAATTACAGCTTGACAGACATTCGGTTCGCGGTAAATCGATGTTCGCAGCGAAACGCGTGAGCAGGATCTCAAGCCGTCTAGAGACTCTAGAGTGTCTAGACAAGGCGCTAGACTATATAAAAACATTCAGAAACAGATATTTTGATATCTTCCCATAAATTTGGATATTTTATCTTGACAAAATTATTAAAATCCAATCAACAGGACAAAAAATCTTATAAAACAATAATTTGTTGGTCAATTTTATGTCCAAAAATCTTTCTTGGTTATTCCAATTTTCAAATTCAACCCTTCAAAACATTTAAAACCGAAAAGTTTGTGACTTTAAAACTTAATAGATATTTTTGAACATACAACAAAATTAAAATTCTTGCAATTTTAAAGCAGTAGCTTTAAAAATGAGACATTCTGCAAATGAGAATCATTTAAAATCGTACTTAAAAAATCATCAACATTTAACTACTTCTCATTTTTAAATCTTTAATCTTGAAGAATTACAATGCAAAGCTTTCAAAATTTTTTAAATACAAACATTTCAAATTGAACAATTTTAAGCTGAAAGTCATTAAATTTTAAAATGAAACATTATATCGTTTTTATAATTATATTCAAAATTTCTTCAATTTGAAACATTTCGAATTGATTTTTAATATCATTAAAATTCACTAGTTTTTATTTACACGTTTTCTAAATTGAAGAGTTTTTAACTGTAACTCTTTCAAATTGTGGAAGGTTGAATTTAAAAAATTTTAAATTGTAGAGTTTTAATTTCGAAAATTTACAATTGACAATCAATTACGCAAGTTTTAAGGTTTTTCGATCTTTCCTGATTTTAGAAGATTTCAAATTGAAAACTGGTTTATTCATCTTTAAAATCATTAAAATTAAAGACTTTATTTTATTACAATTTTTTTTAAATTAAATGGTTTTCAATTGTGACTATTTAAAATGGTAGGGATTTGAATTTGAAATATTTAAAATCGAAGAGTTCTTAGTTTTGAACATTTCTCATTAAAAATTATGCAAATTTTAAGTTTCACAAATGAAAATTCTGCAAATTTAAAGATTTCCATTTTAAATTTCTTTAATTTGGAAGATTTAGAATTAATTAAATTAATTAAAAAATTAAAATTAATTAAATTAGACATATTTAAAATGAAAGAATTTTCAATTGTAACTCTTTAAAATTGTAGAACTTTAAATTGTAAATATTTTAAAATTAAAGAGCTTTTTATTTAGAAAATTAACAATTAAAATTTTTGCGAGTTTTAGGCTTCACAGTTAAAAATCCTCTCATTTTTATACTTTATATTAGAAATTTCTTTAATTTGGAAGATTTAGACTTGAAAACTCGACTTCGCTTTAAAAAATTTGCGAATTGTTATTTATGGATCTTTAAAGTTTTTCATCGTAACTCTTCAAAATTGTAGAATTTTGAATGGTGAATTTTAAAAATTAAATTGTTTTTAATTTTGCAATTTAAGAATTAAAAAAGTATACATTTTTTAGGTTTTACAATTTAAAATGCTGTGATTTTGATGCTTCATGTTCGAAATTTCTTTTATTTGCATGATTTAGAATTAAAAACTTAACTTTTGATTTTGAAAAACATAAAAATTTAAAAAAAAATTGTATTTATACAATCAACAGGATAACAAATCTTAGAAAACAATAAATTGTTGCTCAAATTTGTTATTTAACACTTTATTAAATTAGATCATTCTAATTGTAGGGATTCTAAACTTGAGTGGGTTTGCAATATAATATTAAAACATTAAAATTGAACAGTTTGTGATTTTAACATTTAATAGGTAATTTGGAATATAAATAAATTTCAAAATTTCACAATTTTGAAGCAGTAGCTTTTAAAATTAGAAAAAAGTAATCGGAATTGAACTTATTATTTTTCAAACTTTAATCTTGATGAATCTCAATACAAAGCCTACAAAACTGTAAATTAAAAAATTACAAACATAGAAAATGGAAATTTTTTAAATTGAAAGCCTGCGAAAAAATTTTAATTAAAAAAAATTTAATCTTCCACGATTGATCAATTTTGGATCTCATAATTGAGTTTAGAATATTAGGTTTAAAAGAGAAAGTTTTTTAATTTTCAAATGTTCTACAATTGATATTTAAAACTTTAAGCTTTTAAAATTCATTAAATTAAAAATATTTGTTTAAAAAACTGCAATTAAAAATTAAAAGAATATTTACAAAGTTTTCCAAAAGAACTAATTCGCAGATGAACTTCGCTTAAATTAAAAAGTTTGTAATAATAACGATCACCAATTAGTAAATTAAAAGTTCTTTAACACTTAAACTTTTCTAAAATGATTACACAAATTTTATGTCTTTGCCTGCACCGGAAATTGCGAACTAAAATTTTTAGCAAATGTGAAAGCAACTCTTTAATGATACTTATTGAAAAAAGAACTTCAGCAGGAAAGATTGATGAAATAATAATAATAATAATAATAATAAGATATAAAAATGTTGTAAAATTCTTATATTTAAAAACATTGCTGTATGTACGCTTTTAATTAATTTTCAAATTTAAAGTAATGCAATGAACATTTTAAACGTTGCCTATGAACGTATAATATTGCTGATTACGTCATAGCTGGAAACTCGTTATGGGATCAAGAACGAGAAACAAAAAAAAATAATAATAAAAGGAAGCAAAAACTTTCGATCGTTGGTTTAATAAGAGAAAGTATCCTGAACACAATTTGTTTACGAAGATAGATCGCTCGTAATTTTTAAATCTGTTAATTGCTTCATTGACCTCATTCCCAAAATTAATTCGCTTTATGTTCGAAAAATTCGATTTAAAATCAAATACTAATTAAAAAAATGTTCAATCTCATTAAATGACGAATGTAACTTTTAAAAGATTCATTAATTTCTTTTGACGTTTAAACATTCAGGGTATATTCATTAATTTCTAAAAATAAATTAGCAGCAAATATTTATAGCTAATTAACATTTTTATAAGAAGTTATCCCCACATTTTAATTATATAATAAGAAACATGATCAAATATAGTCGTTTTAAAATAAATTGTACTTTAAGAATGGAAATTTTTAATGAAAATGACAAAGATTGTTTTTATTGTTGTCGTCACGGCGTTTTATTGGAAATGATGTCAGAAGCTTTTTTCTTGAAAATATACCATGATGAATCACTTTTCCGTTCTATTTCCATTATTTTAAGGAAGTCTCTACACATACAGAAGAAATCTGGCTATTTGTACGGAAACTTCGGTACTTGTAGCCAGCCACGTCCTCAATTTAAACTCACAGATTCAGCATCTTGCTTAAAAAAAAAGTAACTTAATTTGTGGTTCTTTTAGTTTGATCTTAAGTTTGTTATTTTGAAAATAATAGATTTTTTAAGACTAAAAAATTCCATGGTTAATGCACAATTTTAAGTTAGAAATGTTCAAAGTTGAAAAATTTTTAATTAATATATTGGCAACAGCATAGTGTATTTCTAAACTTTAAATTTATTATATAAACAGTGGAATAAAATGAAAAATTTTAGGATGTAAGAAGGAGGCAATTTCCAAAAGCAAGATAATACATTTTTTAATTTGAACCCATCAAACGAAGAGAAAAAACTTGCGAAAATAGGATCTCACAATTTAAAATCGAAATTGTTCATAATTCAACATTTGAAAACGAGATACATAATCAAAAATGTAACCACTTTAAATTTGAAGTATTCACCGTTCAAATCAGAAATGTTCAAAGTTGAACAATTTAAAATTAATATATATTGACAAATGCATAGTTTATTTATAAATTACAAATGGATTAATTTGAACAATTTCAGGATTTACGAAGGAAGAAATTTCGAAAAGTAAGATATTTTATTTTAAAGGTTTTTAATATGAAATCATCAAACGAAGAAAAAAAAAACGTTCAAAAAGACTTTATTTGGGCCGATTATTTAACGATTTAAAATTGCAGTTGTTCACAATTCAACATTTAAAAAGAAGAGAATTAAAAATTTGACAACATTAAACTCGAAATATTGAACGTTCAAGTAAGACATTTTCTAAGTTGAACAATTTTAAATAATTATACATCGATAAATGTGGATTTCTAAATTAAAAATTGATTATCTCAAAAATGGATCGTTGTTCAACATTTCAGGATGCAAGAAGGAAGTAAATTTCATAAATGAGCTATATTATTTCAAATTTTTAAAATTTGAAGTCTTCAAAAGAAAAGAAAAAAACTTCTGAAAAGACTTCGGCGGATTATTTCACAATTAAAAATTGAAAATATATGGAAAATTTCCGGATGTAAAAGGGAAGCAAATTCCAATAGTAAGATATTTAATTTTAAATGTTTTTAATTCGATTTCATCAATCAAAGAGAGGAAAACGGCACAAAAAAATCTGGACCAATCATTTCACAACTTAAAATTGAAATTGTTCAAAATTTAACAATTTTGACTAAAAGTATTGAACATGAAATACTTTAAAATTGTAAGAGGCTTCAAAAATTGAGCAGTTTAAAATTTTGAAGAAAATTTCTTATGATACGGAGATTTTGGGAAATATAAATGGAAATTATTCGGGCATTGCCTTTTCCCCTATTTGATTAATCCGTGTCAGAATTTAATCGGCAACATCCGATGTATAGAGAAGTGTCTGGTAAATAATTCTAACCGGTCTTAACGTCCGGCTCTATTTTATATTGCGACCCTGACCAAAAGCAGGTCGGACGTCACGCTCGCTTGGAAATTTTGTGAAAACCTCGTTTGAAACAGAGTTGTCGAAGCGTTTCGGTCACTCTTCTGAAGCAATTGACAAGCTTTAAACTTTAAGGACTAGAATGATATTCTTATTTTAAATATTTATTCCTCATGCATAAAAGATCCGAACGAATAAGGAGATGTTTTGTAAAAATGAAACAAGATTTAGTTTCTAAAAATCTAAATTACGAGTCTTAATAGCTGAATGCAATACTGCGATTATTAATAGAATGAAGTTCAATCTCGGTAAATCAATTTCTTTTCGTAGAAATAAATTATTGCTTCCGCATTTGTAGCTATTTATTCATTAATTCTAAACTATGAGGAACTTATTAGATCGATTTCTACTTTTGCACAAATTTATGAATTTTCTCCAATCAAGATTCATACCCAAGAAGATAAGAAACATAGTGTCAACAGTAAAATATAGATAGTGAATATTATGGTCAAGACCTCGAAATACATATCTAATATCCATTACAAGTAACCTGTAATCTGGTAAGATGGTTTTTCTTACAATTACTATCCCTGACTAAATCTCGACTACAGGCAGTACAGAGTCTATAAAATATTAGAATTATTTGAACATTAGAACCGGAAATGATTTTAATACCAGTGGTAGAATTTTAATTATAATTGAAATAAAAAATAATTTCGTCCCTTTATCTAAATTCTTATAAATTGTAGAATAAAAATCTCCTGTGCAAAAATAAAGTAGAATCTCGGTTGAAAATATTCAACTTGAAACTGGAAAGGTCACTTTACTTTCATTCGAAACATGAATTCAGCCAATTGGTTTCATGTAACTGAAAAACTAGAACGGCATCAAGTAAAACGTTGAACCCACGAGTAACGATCGCTCGCTTATTAAGGTTTTATACGAACTTCAGACTGAGTCCTTTGTATTCTGATAATGATAAATACCTTTGTGTTTAGAATTCTAGTCCTTTTTCCGTCCATCTGAACTATCATCTTGGCATTCATTGCCAACTCCCTGGAAATAAAAAATATTGACCATAAAAAAACAACTCTAGTATCGATAAGATTTGAAATTACTGAAGACTATAACTATAAATTTTGTAAATAAAGATAAAACTTAAATTTATTGGGATTATTACTCAACTCTTGGAAAACAAATGCTCTACGAAAAAAATATATTGCTATAAAAACCCTTAAGTCATGATAAGAGTTATAATTTCAAATTGCACAATAATTTTCAAATGAACGTTTTTTATCGAAAAAATTAGCAACTGTAAAGTTGAAAATTGTCAAATATTTAATTGTAACTTATAGCATTGTTTTTTTTTTAATTTGAAAGTTTCAAAATTGATCTGTGTGAAATTAAAAAGCTAAAATCTTCTGATATTTGAATAATTCGGAATTTAAAAACCCAACATTAATAATTATGTTACAACGATAGAAACATACAAAACTAAAACTGATGCGCTAACTATTATTTTACTCGATCAATTAATTTATTCTGATTATTTTAAAACGATTGACAAGGTTTTTATTAAAAATAGGGGGAAAAATGTTCGGTCATTTCCGGATTTTCTTGCTTCCATTATCGTCTTGCGTGTACAAGGAAAAATGTTTTTATTCATGTTTTATTGTAAAAAATGAACACCTTCATTATTTATAATTACTTAGACATCAAAGTAATTAAATTAAATTATTATTGCAAAGAATTGAATTAAAATTAAATAAGTAGTTCCCTGCTAGATTTATAGAATACTATAAATATTATGTAAGATTTTTAATGGATATTTTGTTATCCCTCCTTATCATGTATTGACTTTTAGAGAATCCAGGGAAAAAAGAATCAAATTTTCTTGATACGTCATGAATATTTTAAATAAATCTATCTTTAGCAATTTAATTTAATTTAAAGAATTGATAACGCTTCATATTAAAGTCTATTGTATACAATACATTACTGATAGAATATTTTGTTTTTCGGCAATTTGATTTTTAGGGAAACATTTGTTACCATTTGTCAGTTAATTATCTCTCTTTATGTTTGATTTTGAATGTTTTATCTCAATGTCAGTGCCACCTACAGATACGTTATCATTCGCATTGCTCTCTCTTGAAGAGCCTGAATTATGAAGAGAGAGTCATGATGGAAATCAAGAATACAATTTTTTTTAGTGAATTGACAGTTTAATGAGTTTCGAAACTCGAGAGTTTTGCAGGTGTAACAATAAATATAATTGACTAGTCGACTCAAGAAAGGCTCTCCCTCCTTTTCTTTGAATTTTATAGTATAGAGTTGTAGAGAGTTTTCAACCTAAGAGAATGTGATCATTGTTCAATGTCCATTAACTTTAATTGTAATTTATTCCATTTATTTTATAAGAAAATTGTTCCATCGATGTTAAAATATTTTTTTAGTTTAAAATAAATGACAGAATTGATGGAAAGATAGATGATGAATTTTCTAATTTTAAATGAAATTTTCTAATGTCAGAACTCAAGGGCTTTTCTATTTTCAGAGTGACCTTTTATTACAATTACCCTGTCTAAAGTAAAAGAATACATTTTGAAAAACTAATTGTAAAAAAGCTTATTTAATTGTCATTAGGATCGCTAATATTTATTTTTGTTCTGCAGTTAATTAAAAATTTAAAAAAAAATTAGATTTTTTATATTTCGTCTCGGACATACTCACCTGCTTTAGACATGGCATTTTATAATTTAATTGACCTGAATTCCTTTAAAATGTATATTTTCCAATAAAATGTTATGTTTCTTCCTAAATTTGGCAAATTTTACAGTTAATATTATAATACATTTCAGCCGCCGACAGGGACTGAAACTTCATTTAATTAACATACATTTTTATTTTATTTTTAATTTCAAAAAGGTAATGTTGTTCCAGTCACAAATAGGGGCCAAAACTTAAATCAAAAGATAAAAAATTATTAAAATTACAAGGAATTATTATTTTTTAAACAATTTGTTACCTTTTAATTTAAGTTTCGGGCCTTATACGTCACTGTAATATATTAATTTTTGTTAAATTAAAAATAAAATGTATGTCAATTAATTTAAGGTTAAGTCCCTATCCGTTGCTGAAATGTCTTATAATATTACCATAAAAATTTACCAAATAAACAAATAAACATAAAATATTTTTCAAATATGCATTATAATGAAATTTAGACCAATTAAACTATAAAATGTCGTGTCTAAGGCAGGACTGATTCACACTGTCTTAATGAACAGTCGGGTGAGTCAGGTCGGGACACAAAATAAAGAATATAATTTTCAATTTACAAAAAATTTGTTTA
>JAWWLR010000166.1:7203204-7216194 GCA_035041075.1 Acraspis erinacei | reverse complement strand
GAATTTAGACAGGCACTACTCAAATACGAAAGGTATTTCCCTAAATTTGTCAATATCTATCAAAATAATGCATTATGCTCCAAAAGATTGAAGCTTTGTGCGGTTGATGACTATAAGTGTTTTATTATTGGTTTGCTTATTATTATTTACGGAATCATAGAAAGAAAAATGGCGTCACACCAAATAAGGAGCAAAAGTTACGGAATCAAAAAAATATACACACTGAGCAATCGATAATAGTGAAAGAAAGTGACAATGCAGAAAGCGACAGTGAAGTTATGGATGTTCAGGATGACACTCGTACCTGGTAATTTATCCTGAAGATAATAAATGCTTGAAAAGTGAGATGCAGAAGGAAATAGAAGTGTAGAAGTATATAAGAGTTCAGTTACATTGTGTAAAATGTGCGTATGATTGCAATTAATGTTCTGTAATGCGATTCAAAAATAATAATTGAAATTTATTTTTCATATTAATTGAACTTTTCTTGTTGTTCGTTTACACAGTGTAAACAATTAATTGCCAATTTAATATTTTCTTAATCGCAGAAGAGCTTTAATTGTAATTATTACGAAATCTCGTAAAACATGATAAGACGTCACCAGATAACCTATAATGAAATCAGGAATTAACAAGGAAATAAAGCAAGGACCTAGAAAGGACCATACTGTTTAGTCGGGATATAGAAAGGCACCCTTGCTCGAATCTGGTCAGAGAGTCTAGACTAGTGCCTTTTCTACAAAGCGTGAAGTTCTTGTCAGGTCCTTTCCAGATTTCCCGTTCAGCGCCCTAATAAAGTTAGGGCAAAATAACTAGCACCCTACCAAAACCGAGTCGCAATTTCTGCACAGGATATTTTGTTGATAAAAATCGGCCAAGCGGTTTTTGAGAAAAACCACTTTTTTATTTTCCTTTCTCCCTCCATAACTTCCATAAAAATGCAATTTGACGGTTAAAATTCTTGGTACTTTTTGCTACCTCAGGATGAACATTTGACATGAATTTTAGTCTGATACGAGCGGGGGCCGATTTGGCATGCTTACCCGGCTAGACCCTTTGTATTGATTTTTTTGAAAATTTTGAAAAGTATATCATTTTTTAAATTTTTATTGAAATAAAAAATTTTATTAAGATAATTTGCAAGTCTTTTTGCCGTGGACCAGAAATTTTGACAAAAAAATCTCTAAATTTTTTAATTTTGGTCTAATCGAAAAGTTTGACTGAGATAATTTTTAAGCATATTTGATACATAATGAATAATTTTAATAAAATTTCCTAATCCATCAGAAAAATATGTTTGTCCATTTTTCTGAACATTTTCAAAAGTATATAATGTCTCTAATTTTTATCGAAATTGAACTTTTCATCTGGTTAATTAGCAAGTCTTCTACCCAGCTATAAGAAACTTTGCTTACAATTTCTAAAACGAAAAAAAAAATTTCGAATGTTTGAAAATGGTTTAAATGTTTTAATTTTCTTTGAAAATATCTGGTTAACGAAATTAACCTTCATTTTGGGACCATTAAGAAGTGTATCAAAGACTAAATCGTTCGGACAAATCCTTCTAAAGTTAGCGTGGCTATACTATATTCAGGTAACCATGCACACAGACATAAAGCTATACATACCGACACAGACAACATTTTTATGATTTTCACTCTGTGAGAGCCGAAACGTAAAGATCCGTCAAAAACCAGAGATCGAAAACTTGGACGATTACATTAGACTCCCATAAATGATAATGTAAAAAGTTCATTTTCGAAAAGTGCGGAGGAACGTGAACTTAGCCCCCAATTTTGAAAAATCCATTTTTAGAGTATTTATACGCCAGAACTATTTCTGAAAGCTATTAGGAACTGTAGAACTATTTAAAGGGATAGCAGAACTCTAAAAGAAAAATCGGAATTTTGAAAGTGGGGGCCCAAGTTCACAAGGATTCATTTTCATCTAAAAATAAAGTATAACCCCAGATAAGAAAAACAGTACCTGTTTTAAAATATATTTAAGCTGAAAAATTTTCAATTTAAAAGCTCTAAGCTTGCATAAAATTTAAATAAATAGAATGTTTGTGAAGTTTAAACTTGGAAAAATTTCAATTTATAAATGTTGAACTATAACCTTTTCAGGCGGAAGTTTCAAAATGACAATGTTCTCAAATTTGAGCATGTAATCACCTATGCTTGGAAAACGACAAAGCAAATTGAGGGGAAAAACTTTGGTATTTCGAACTGGTAATCCGCTGTAATCCGCTTAAACTAGTGTAATCTGAGTAATCCACTTGTAATTCATTGTAATCTACTCGTAAGTCGGAGTAATCCATTTCTAGGTCAGAGTAATTCGCGTGTAATATAGAATAATAAAAGTGTGATCCGCATAATCTACTTAAGCAAAGTAAATCGGAGTAATCCCAATATGACGGAGTAATCTAATTGCAACCCAATTTAATGAAGGGTATTCTATTTGTAATCCAGAGTATTCGAAATGATTAAGTAAATCCAAGTAATTAATTTTGCATACAGAGTAATCCAATGCAAATATTGATCTTTTTTAGTTGAAAATTAATGCATTTTGTTGAAAACATTTTTTCAACCAAATTTGTTGACAATGTGCACACTCTTTTTTTTTAGAAAAAAATGGAATATGTTGAACCTAACATTTCTGTACTCTAAACCATAGAGACATGTTATTATTTTTCTTTCATGGGTGTTCTTGGGTTTAAGATATTTCAAAATAAAAAAATGAAATAAAGTAAATCCCAAAACTTAAAACTCCTAAATTCAGAAAAAATGTGTTTTCGAAATAGCTAAATTGTAACACTTTTTCCGATATATGTTCATTAGGAAACACTGTACCGCAAACGATATTTTTTCTGCTAAGTTTTACAATTGACATTGCTTCTATACATTTTTTACTTAAAAGAAGGAAATATTTCATTCAGAAATGCAGAATTAAGAGAGTGGGCCGTTTTCCCCCCGCATACGCCACATAGCCCCAGTTGACGGTACATATGAAAAATTCACCATAATTTCTGAACCAATAGGAAATTTTTGTTGAATTTTTAAATAAAAAAAGAGAACAGAAGATAAAAAATCCTTTTTTTCAGATGCCAACCAACACATTTCTTTCCTCTCAGGTCAAACGATTCGATTAATTTTTCCGCATTTTCACTCCACCCTTATACTTGACAGTTTAGATTTTTAAGTCAGTTTATGAACGATTTTTGATCAATGGAACCTAACTAATTATTCGTTATTTAAACAAATTTTTCGTTTCGCAATACCTCAAACTTCAGAGATTATGTGTTCTTATAAAAACTTCTGAATCTCAATTATTTTGAAGCTAGTTATACTCTTCTAGATACAATAATAATTTTCTATGATTTTCTTCTAGCAGGTTGGGATCACAAGACCCCGTATATATAAGATAGTTCGAACTAGACCTTCCTAAAAATATTTTGAGCTTGAAAATATTTTGAATTTTCCAACTCTTACTCAATTCTACAGTAACTAAGGAAGTGTCTCTACCTCTCGACTCCGGAACCAACTGGAACCAACCTCGTCTCCTCCAGTATTACCACTATCCTACTTTCCCAGTATTACCTCCGGAGTCCATAGAGTCGATAAAGCAGGTTCCCTTTCCCTGAAGAAGACTGGGGGTGATTCGGATCGGCTCCGTGCACCGAGGATGAAATGAAAAGCTAGCTATGTTCTTCGGGCAGTCGGGTGGCAACTGTCGGGCATGTATGTTGCCCTAGGTATCCGCCGGCCTCTTTTAAAGATATCAACGCGCACAGTGTATAGTGCACACCTCGTTTGCGGCTCGACAACAATGATCCTGTAGCCCTTTCGTGAACATGTGATTCTGACAGAAAGTACGCGCTATCGTGCAAAACAGTGTTCTCCAAGTGTTTGTCCTACCTTGTTTTTTGTGCCACACTAGGGGTGGATATGTTCTTCTTCTTCTGTTGAACCACAGGTCACGCACATCATGGTTGCCAAGCACTTCAGCCAGGGTGAGTTTCTGGTCCTTCCATTGTTGAAAACTTCACAACCGGAAAATCCACCCCAACCTTTGTAAAAATCCTTGTAATGATCCAACAAAAGCAGGATATTTTGCTCAATCTGAAATCAATGGATAGAATAGCTTAGAAGCTATTACAATTTTAGGGGATGGCAATCTTGGGGAGCGCCAGCGAGTGCCGGGACACTCCTGCCCTATTAAATATATAGGAAACAATCCGCAATCTGCATCTACTATAAATCCAAAATCGGAAAGATTACCATCTCATAACTACTCTTGTTAAGGAAATTTATCTAATTACTATCAGAATAGATAAAACTGTTGGATTTTCTATTTAGGGGTTATAAAACCTTCTTATATGGGGAAAATATTGCTAATCATCCGATAATCTGAACTATGACAAGAATCGATAAGTTTGTACACAGTGTTTTCGACCCAGTGATTATGACAGAAACTATAAATTAATCTAAGAGAAGAATTCTCTACAATGTTAACTAATAACCAATTTAAAAAACTTAAATATGCCTACCCCGAAAGGGAAACGGCTTAATGGTGTAATAATAAATATGGATTATGTGCAGAAGTAGAAATTCGTGTTTCATTGCACTTATGCAATATATATTTAATCAATAAACGCACCTTTGGAGTGGCATACCATGTTTAATAAATAAAAATCAAGAATCTCTGATACAAGCAAAATATACCTAATAGCCTTACAAACTGGGGGTGAAAACCCGAGATGACTTGATACTACGCGAGTTGGCACGATATTTCGATTTCGTAATGAACGTCGGGTCTTTGACATTGGCCATTGCACGCAGCTCGCCATCGCACATGTTTATTGTTTATGCAAACAGTGTGGAGCACTGAACGTGCCGCATCTTCTCATTTCAATATTTATATCAAATGCATCTGCATCTCATTCGTCATCATTGAAAGGTTTCTGCAATTTGTCACTCGATATCCTGTTGCAAAACTCACAAAAAACCAGAGTGTCAAAATGTTGCAAATAGTTGAGAACTGCATTATATGTAACAAGTGAAGACTGCCGATTGTGCAGTGTTTTCATGTGATTTTCTAGCTTAATTGGATACTGAGGAATTTTGTGCTAAGTGTTTCTCATAATTTGGATACTTTGATATTTTCGTTTTGAGATCAATGAAAATAATTATTCTCTTCAAAAGTTCAAAATAAACAAATCTGAGAAGGAAATCTGAGAAGCTCGGGAAGCTGATCGAATAGTTTTTGTTTATTTTCCACTTAAATTTTTTTTAATCTCAGCCTTTGTCCCTTTGCCAGCATCGTTTTTCATATTCCGATCAAGAAGGTATCATCGCCTTCTTTATGTTGACCATCAATCCCGAGGTGTTGACCCCAGAATCTGTGTTGTAGCCTCGGTTGATCTTTATAAAGTTTAAAAGGTGTTGTCAAGGTAAAGGGCATTTTTCAGTATAACTTAAAACGATTGTAGAAATAAAACATGTTTTATTCATGCTCGACTGACTCGTTTTCTAGCTCAATTTGATACTGGGACGTTTGGTATGAAGCGGTTCTCATAATTTGGATTCTTTAATATTTTTCTTTCGAGAGAACTGAAAACAATTTGTCTCTTTGAAAGTTCAAAATAAACACATCTGTGAAGAAAATTTATAAATCTGAGAAGCTCGGGAACCTTATCGAGTAGTTGTTGGTAGTCGTCTCCTTCAATATTAAAGAAACCTTCAAGTTCATTTTCCTCATCAATTTTTTTAAATCTCGGGCATTGTTCCTTTGTCAGCATCCCTTTTTAAATTCCGATCAAGAAGGTGTATCATCGTTCTCTTTATGTTGATCATCATTCCCAAGGCGTTGACCCTAGAATCTGGTATTGTGCCCTTGGTTGAACTTCATAGATTTTAAAAGAAGTTGTCAAGGTGAAGAGTATTTTTTCACTGTCACTTAAAACGTTTGCAGATACATGACATGTGTTTTCCAAGCTCGACTGAGTCGACGAGTTCGATAATCCGACTAGCGACTCCTGGTCCCTTTAATCCTCGGCAAAGCATCTGCCAGTCTATTTAATACCAAGAAATCCATGTAATGTGCAGATTCATGCATGTCTGGATCCTCATGTGTGCAGACAAAATAGAGCGAATTTTGCCCCGTTAGGTCTGCAAGGCTAAATCTGATGGTTCCTTTCAAATAGGAAAATTCTAGACAAGTGGATGGTGATAATTTCTTATGTATGATGCTTTCTAATTGCAGTGTACAATTTAATGAACTTGCTATAGCTTTCAGATTGAATATGCACGAATTTCAACTTTTCAAATTGGAAAAAGTCAAATGCTATGATTTCAAATTACTAAACATTGTCTAATTTATGACAGATCAATCTTCAAATCTTTTATTTTTCAATGCCAACATCAAAAGTTGAAATTCATGTTTAATTTGGAATTCTGTATGAGATTAGAACACCATTTTGAAATTTGCTCTGAATATTTTTTGATTTTCCCTAGCCATTAACATTTGAAGACTAAATTTCTAAGCTTGCAACATTTTTAATACGCATAGAATATTTTATAAATGGAATATAACCATTTTAAGTGTAAATTTATTAATTTTAAATTTATTATTCTGAGGGCTGCGATATCTGTATTTTGAAAGAAGTGAAAAAGTCACCTATTTATAAACCAAAAATGATCAAAAGTGAATTATTTTTAACCCAAAAAGTGATTAAAAGCGACTAATGTGCAATAATAATGTGACTTATTTGCTTCTGAATTTAAAAGACTTTAAACAAATTCGATTCATAAGACTTCACATAAATTTAAGTTAAATTAAGAAGAGTTCAAATTAATTCGACAAAAATTAAAAAACTCTATTGATTTCAGTAAAATTTGAGTGAATTTAGAGAAACTTGATGGAAATGAGAAGAATTCGACGAAATTTATAAAAATGTAAGTCGATTTACTAAAAATTAAATTCAGTACGTTTGAAATGAGTTTAGACAAATTCAAGGTAATTTAAAAATAATTCAGGATAAATTAATAAGAATCCAGGGTCATTTATAAATTAATTGAATTTAAAAATCTTTTCAATCCTACGAAATCCCTTACTTCTTGTGAATACATTCTTTGAAGAAACATTTAATTATTTAATAAAAAATTAATATTAAAATACCTTGAGAACTTTGAACATCCCATCATACCATTTAAAATCCTCGAAAATCTGACAAAAGCCTTTGGAACCCTAAGAACTTTTTCATAACCTTACAAATTCGTTGAAATTCCTTGAAATTATTCATATGAATTGAAATTTCCTTGGAACTTTTTGAAATATTAAAAAATCTCGTGAAATTAATTAATTGAAATCCTCGGAAATCTGATAAAATCCCTCGGAATCTTTAAAAATATCCTAAAACCTTATATAGGCCCTATAAAATTTACCACATTTTTCAAAATTCGCCAAGATACCATGAAAATTTTTTTAAATCCCTAAAGTACTTAAAATCCTTGGAAATTTCTTTAAAATCTTGAAAACGCTTTACTATCTTTTAAAATATCCTAAAATATTTATTCATACTTTACAATATTTTTAAATCTTTAAAAATTCTTCAAAACTTTTTAAAGCTCTTTTGAAAATTTCTTGACATTTTTTTGAATACCCTAAAATCTTTTGAAATCTCTTAAAATTATTAAAATCTGTTTAAAATTTCTTAGAATCTTTTAAAATACCTTAAAGCATTTTTAAAGAATACAAGAAAATTCAGAAACAGGTATAGACCTGAATTAAATAGTGGTTAACCTACAGATTAATTTCAGGAATCCTAACGAAAGGGATATTTTTGGATATCTGTCAATTATTTCTACCAATTAAAAAAAAAAGTGTCTAAAAGCTAAGTTCTGTATTACAACGTATCGAAGGATAATGAGGCTCGGGAGAAATTCTGTTACATTATGTAGCAATTGTGTTTTATATAGAAAAGAACGAAGAGAAACAGAGAAAATTTCGTTAAGTTCCTTTTCCTGTCTTTCGACATAAAACTTTGTCGAAACACAATTTTAATATTATCATGCTCAATTTGATTTAAAATCAAAATCATTTGCTAATATCAGAAAATGAATCTTAATTATGTGTGGATCCCTAGTTATTTATTTATTCTTTATATTAAAAAAGTGTTCAAAAAGTTTGTTGAGGAAAAGAATGAACTAAAAGTGACTGCGTGGTAGCCCTAATTATTCTTTATAGTACATAAAATCCTGAACTTTTCCCCAATTTCTGGTTTTTTCCTGACGCCTTCAAACTTAACAAACTTCAAGGTTTTTCTTGCTCCAGATGATTTTTTTCTCTAGGTTCTGGAAATTGTGTCATATTTTAACCCAATTTATAAGCGACATAGAATTGAATAAGAAGCACTGAACTGAAAGCACAATCAGTTTAGCACTCACGCAACTTTGATGTGAACGTCGTATACACACGTCGAAGCGATTTGATAAATTTATCATAACACTCAAGATAAAATGCTTCCCTTTTGCTAGTGACATGAGTGCTGCATTGTGTTGTGCCTAGAGTTACACAGTTTTACAATTCGCAAACCGCAGAGCACCTTTTGACATCACACGACGGGAAGTTATTAAGTTTGAAATTCCACGATCCCAAATGCAAGCCACATATCCTGTTGTAGATACATACGCTGGCGCATATAAACACGCATTGTCCCTTAAAAGGATATGGGAAGGCCATGGTGTGAGATACATGATCATTCTTTAACACCACCCTTTCTCCTGAGAAAGTGTCTCGAATAGCGGGCCAAAATCGAATTAGTTCCTTCAGAATTCATTTTTTTTAAGCGCAAATTTTGGACCGTAAATTAAAAAAATAAATTTCAGTAAATGTTGTAGCTTCATTAAGGTAGTTGTCGTGCCAAAAATAAGATATCTGAAAAAGAAAAAAAGCAGTTTTTCTACGATTTTAAGAATCAAATTATGTAAAATCAGAGGATGGAATTTCAAGGGGGGGAAAAGAACATTTTTGACGGAATAAGGAAAGAGTGAGATGTTGGTTTTGATTTACTCTTTCCTTTTTCCTTTGAAATTTAATTTTTTCTCAATATCGCTTCTTATTCTCCAAATTTGAATTGAATTGAAAATTTAGATTTAGAGAGTACCAGCAATTTTTGAAACATGATTGAATTTTAATAAGTAATTTTTTTCGAAAACATTTTCTACAGCTTCATTGTTTCCAAGTTTGAAAGCGAATTTTTCTATGGCTGATATCGTTAAAAGAATTTTTGTAAAGAAAAAATTTTGTAAACAAAGAACTACGTATATATTTTAAGATTATTGGCCTATTTTAAAAATTGGAAACAGTAGATTTGTAGGGAATTTTTCCCGAAAAAAGTCATAATTTATTAAAATTCGGTCATTTAAAAAAATTGGTAAGAAGCGATAGTATAAAATCAAAGCACAAAAAATATTGTTTTTTTCTTTCATAAATCATGTAGATCAGGGATATATATCAGGGGGATATATGTTTATTTAAAAATGTTATTATTTTGGTTGAAAATTTGTTTTAATTTTAATTTATTTGTTTCAAAGTTGAACTACTTTCTTAAAAAATTATTTTTCTGGTTCATTATTTATCCTTTTATTGTTAAACATGCATCTTTTTTGGTAGAAAACTAATCTTCAAAATTTTCGATTTTCTAGTCAAAAGTTCCACTGTATGGTTGTAAATTAACTTTTTGGTTGAAAAATCATATTTTTTTGTTTGAAAATTCAACTGTTTCGCAGAAAATTTGTTTTTTCACTTGAATGTTCAACAATTTGGATAAACTTCTTTCTCTTTCTTGACTGAAAACATTTTATTTGTTGAAAATTCGTCGCTTTGGTTGGAAAATTCATAATTTTAGCGAAAAATTCATTTGTGGTTGCAATATTTGACTATTTTTTTGAAAAAAACTTTTTGATTAATTAACATTTTTTTTACTAAAAGTTTGTTAATTTTTGGTTTAAAATTGATCATTTATGGTTGAAAATTCATCTTTGTATCTAGAAAATTCAAGTATTTGTTTGAAAATTGAACTATTAGAAAGCAAATTCATCCCTTTCGATTAAAATTTCTTCTCTTTTTTTGAAAATTCAACTGTGTTCTAAAAAATTCAATTATTTGTTTGAATATACAACATTTTAATTTTAACATGTTTTATTCCACTTATAAAAGATTCTATGTTTAAAATGTTACAAGATTAAAATGCTGGTCCCGAAATATGAAAAATTGGTCAGGGAAAAATCAGACAAAAGTCAGGAGATTTGAAAATAAAATTTTTCAGCCATTCTGTTGAAACCTTCAAAAAGATTAAGTAATTTTTTAAAAAGTTCATTGAACTCCTGAATTTCCTTCACACTTTAATAAAAAACTACTTCTTTGTGCTTGGAGTCATTTGTCAAAATCTTTTCTTCTAAATCTTCTTGTATCAATGTTTTTAGAGGGAAACGAACTCCTGATGGTTTTTTGATCGCCGAAGGTCGTTAGTGCTCTAAACTCTATTTGTAAGATCCGGGGTATGCGTCAGTGGAAAGAATTTGAATCGACGTTTGAAAAAATCTGGTTCATGACTCAGGTGCGTTGCATCCTGAGAAGGATTCCCTGGAATTTGTTCAGCCCGTGCGTCAGCAGCTTGCCTTAATGAATGAAAGTTGAAAGCGATTCGTGGTATTTATTATATAAGCGATCACACGTGCCTATAAACGGGACTTTTTTAATCCCTACCTGTCACCTAATATTACAGGCTCTTCTTCCTAAAGTCCTTTCACAAAAAAATTTCTAGAATTCCTCCTCATTTACTCATATCTATTTGTGAGAAAGTTTCAAACCTATTATATGGCACTTTTCCATATCAGGATCCAATCACTAATTGTATAATCGATACGTAATTATCAAGAAGTTAATTAGATTGCAAGGGAGCGGCTTTTTCACTTGACGTGGTGCATATTCATTGTATTAAATTGTTTTCATTTTTTCAAGAGCTTCAGCACTATTTTATAGGGAAAATTTCTCAGCTTTAAAATTGTAAGTTTTGAACTTTAAATGTTGGATCTGAAGTCTTGAAGCGTGATCTTTTACAACTTCCAAGCTTCATGATGATAAAATAAGAAAGCATTGCCTATATACCCAATAATTCTTTGAAACTTTGTAATTGTCAAACATTCAAGCTTTTTAAGTCTTGAAATTGAAATAAAATAACTCAGATCTAATGATTTGAATTTTAAAGGTTTTTAATTTGTGGCACTTTTCCATATCAGGATCCGATCACTAATTGTATAAGCGGTGCTTAATTATCTGGAAGCTAATTACATTGAGAGGGAGAACATTTCCACTTGACGTGGTCGATATTCATTGCATTAGGGATTAAGGTTTCTCATTTTCTTCAAGAGGTTCGGAACTTTCTTTTCAGGCACAATTTTCAGCTTTAAAATGTAAAGGTTTCAAATTTGGATGTTGGCTTTGCATCCTTGAATTTGGGAAGATTTATTTTTTCAATTTAAAAACGTCGTACTTTGAATCTTTTTAATCTCAAAGCTTTGAACTATTTCAAACCAGAAGACATAATGTTAAAATACCTTAATTTTTTAATCGCTAATAAAAAATAAAAGACGTTTGCAATTTAGAAGTTTGCCATATGGACGTTTCCAATTATCCCAAATATTTTAGTAACCCTCATAAATTATACAAAACATGCAAATAAAATTAATCCACAGAGTCGAATATTATTTGTTATACCTCTATGTGGATAAAGGGTAAAGTCTGCCAAATTTGCTGGCTGGTTAGGGGCTCCTATTTTGAAGCAATTTTGGCAATATTTGTTGGAGGGTTGCACAAGAGTCTGTATGGCGTGCATTGAATGGTGATATATATGGAAACTGCAAGTAGTTTTGTGTGCACGTATATGAAGACCTCCCCTAACTGTTCATCCCTTTCTGTCAATCCCTCGCCCTTTAACACAGAACCATACCCTGAGTCACACCCCGACAAGCCAAACGACCTTCCACACATATGAGTACTTGATCGTCAGTGAAGTACATACAATGCACACTTACCTAGTACAAGTCGCGTCATGGGGATTCCCTTTTTCAGTCTTCCACCTCGTCAATGCAAAATGGGCTAACCATCCCCCCACAAAACGCGAGCATTTTTGCTTTCGATGAGAAAAGCGATAGGTTCCTTTGTTCCTTAATTGAATTCATACGTTTCGCTGCTAGGCTTTGCGAGATGCAGCAATTCAGGAGGGAAATGTTCTTTTTTTTGTAGCTTCGATTTGATGTTTTAAAAAGAATTTATTTCTTTATGAAAGGGTAGTATTATTAAAAATCATAGGAGACTTTGAACGATGCTAACTCAGTCAAAAAAAGAGATAGAGATTTGAAAAAAATAGTTGCAAAGTTAATGAAATTCTGCGTCTGATGTAGGTCCGTCAAGCTAGCACATTCACAATGAAAATTTACATGTTTCAATACACCATAATTTACGGCTATTTTTAGGCGCAAATTAAAAATTTACGACTCCACTAGTTTTTTCAAAAAATGAATGTTTAGGCACGGAGTGCTCACGGGGCGTCAAGCTGGCACCTCCAACACATAAAAAATGTTTCAAAAAGGAAAACAACTACGCCATATTTTACGGCTTTTTTACGGCTCTTTAATGTACTAATTTTCCATTTTCCAAAAACAACCCTTCATGGTCAAAAACAACCCTCAAAGATAAAACATGCTTTTTTCAACAAATATTCTTGGCTATAATTTACGGCTATTTTACGGCTCTACAAAACACCACAGATCAACATCCGAAAACAAACCTTACATTTTTCAAAAAATGAATTTTTATGTACGGGAAAAAATGTAAGGGTTGTTTTATGGTGTTGATTTGTGGTGTTTTTGTAGAGCCGTACGATAGCCGTAAAATATAGCCGAGAATATTTGTTGAAAAAATCAT
>JAWWLR010000166.1:7164637-7176747 GCA_035041075.1 Acraspis erinacei | reverse complement strand
TATCTACAAGTCTGTATTTTTTTATATTTAATTTTTTGAACTTTAAAATTTGGATACCACAAGACGTTTGGACAATACTTGTACGCGTTTTCGAGCGCTCGTCCCCTTATTGTATCCTACGCCTCAATTATTCTATTTTTTGTTGAAAATTCATCTTTCTTGATTGGAAATTAACTTTGTTGTTTTTAAAATTTTTGCTAGGAAATTCAATTATTATTTTGCTAAAAATTTGACTATCTTGTTGCAAATTCATCTTTAGAGGTGACAAATTCAAGTATTTGCTTAAAAAATTAGTTTCCAACTACTTTGTTGGAAATGTATACATTATCTTGACAATTTTAATGTTTTGTAAAAAATCATCTTTTTTGCTTAACAATTTAACTATCTTATAAAGAATGCAATTCTGCGGTTGAAAATGCAACAGCTTTTGGTTGAAGCTTATTCGTAATTGTTTGAAAATTCAACCATTTGCTTGAAAATTCATTTTTGTGGGTTTAAAGTTTGTTGAAAATTTAACTATTTTGTTGAAAAGTCATCTTTTTTGGTTTAAATAAATTTAAAAAAGTTCAATTTTAATCTAAAATTGTTTTATGCCGTTTATAAAAGATTCCATGTCAAAAATGTTAAAAGATTATAAAAAGCTCTTATTCGAATATTAATGGCCAGGGAAAATGACAAATTCCTGAGGTAAAAATCTGAGATTTTTGAAAATAAACTTTTTTGGCCACTCTGTAATAATTTGGCATAGCATTCAACAAAGATACTTAAATACTTCCATAATTTTTTTTATATCAGCCTTTGATGTATAAATATTCAAAATGATGTTTAACCCATTAGCATATGCCTGGACCAATTGAGGCATGAACAAAGAAACTTATAGAATAATGGATTAATGAAATAAAGCAATAATTTTTAGATTACAATGTTATTTATAAAAATTTCAGTTCATTTGTTTATTTAAAAAACATAATTGAATTCAACTGAAAGAATTAATATCTTGGATTTGTCCTCTAATCTATTATAAAAACATTTAAATTCAAAAGGTTATTTAATGAAATAATACAATGATAACCATTATTATTCCTTATGAAGATATTACAAAAACAAAATTTGGTCCCTAAGCATTTGGCCCATTGTTTCCCCTCAGCAATCAACGAAATGAAGTTAGCTGGCGATTGAAGTGAAAATACCTCATTTCTATTTATTAAACACTATATTCAGACTTCCAACATTTTGATTTCAGCTATATAATATTTTTTTAAAGATTAAAAATGTTTATTAATTAATAATAAAAATAGTACAAATAAATTATGCTGCAAATCCCTATTTTAAAGATTTTGAAAATATCATTGGTTCATTTTCGACGATATTTCTGACCAGATCAAGGATAAACATCATTGGTGCAGCTATACATTCTTTCGATGCACTACAAAAATAATCAATGCCATTACCGAGGCCATTAACTGAAATGGATTTTCAAGTTCATCCACTTTCTTCATGAATAATTAATTTAGTTTCTTGGTGAACGAATTTAAGTCAGAATGTTTTTCAGCTACAAGAAATAAAAAATTGAGCTTCAAAAATCACGTTCGTTAACAGAAAATAATTTGAAATTTATTAATTTCTTCAATAACAAATCATTATTGGTCAAAGTAGTTTTAGTCATGATTTCTTTCTACACGATAGATCTATCTCTGAAATTCTATTTTCTGATTTTTTATTGTTTATAATTTGTTAAGTCATTCTTTTATTTTTATTAAAGTAGATTGTACTATCACTACGAAGGGTCTATAAAAATACTAGATGATACCGGCTTGATAATAAAAAATTAAGCGGATTGCAGGAAGTAATGTTTTAGCACCAATTGCCCTTTAAATTAGATCATCATTTCACACAAATCTTAGGATTCGTAGACAGATAAGATCAAACACTTGAACCGTAACGAGCTCAATTATTGAGCTTTACTCTTATGAAGATATGAGAATTTTCAGAACTGTTACTTTCATAATTGAAAAATTATAATTCCTTACAAACAAAATAAAGGGTCAGCGGGCAAAAGGGCGTCCGTGCCATATTTCGAAAACTCGTTTTCTTGGTTAAAAATAATTGTTTTAACGTAACTCATGTCCCTGCATGGTGTAGAGTGTAGATGATTATGGCCCAGTTCAATTTAAAAGTGGGTCAAAATCAAAATTTGGTATTTTATTTTTTAAAGTAATTACTTCTTCTTGTGTGTTCTTCTCACGGTTTAGTAAAGCTCAGTAATAGCTTGAAAGTATTTTTTTTTAAATAAAAAAGTGATACAACTCTGTGTGTCAATATTTTTGTTTTTTGCGACGCGCCGCACCATTGGCAAGGGATTTTCTCGGAGATGGTTGCCTCCTACGGGATGTTCATTTCATGCTCAGATAGAGCTAAGTAATAGCTCCAAAGAGTTTTCTTATTTTTTTCTAAATAATATTTCAATAGAGCCTGACAATACTTTGACACATTTTTTATAGCTTCTTGTTTAAAAGTAAATGCGCATGCCTCGGACTCACGCCACGGTTGACACTTTTTGATACGTTTTTTTAACGATACAACTATGTTGACACTATTAAAAAAAACACTATTGCTTTTTATTTTCTCAAGTTGCTCGCTAATGCAACTATTTTTTAACCTCACCATAAAACATATTATTAAGGTATTTAAAAAAATGTCAAAAGAATCCAAAAATTTAGTGAAATTCCTAGGCGGTTTAAAGGGTTTTAACTTATTCCAGGGATATTAACGGATTTCATATAGTTTCAAAGCACATAATAATGATCAAAGGTATTTTAGAGAATTTATAGAAGTTTCAAGGAATTTAAGAGATTTAAAAGATCACAGGATTTAAAAGTATTTTAAGGGAGTTGTAGGCATTTTACTATACCTAAGCAATTTTATAGGAGTCCCAAGGACTTTAGAAATCTATAAAACCACAACGGATTTAAAAGAATTGGAAGGATTATAGAGTATTTTACAGGAATTCAATCAATTTCAAGATGTTTAAAAGATATTTAACAAGAGTATCAAAGTATGAAAGAATTGCAAAGCATTTGAACTAATTGGAAAGAATTTCTAACAAATTTAGGGAATTTCAACAGATAATAATGAATTTTGGTTTTTATACACGTGAATTAAAAAGATTTCCAGCGATTTCATAAGTTTCGAGGAGTTTTGAAAAATAACAAAGTATTTGAATGAACAGAGTGTATTTTAAAAGATTTTGCAATATTTGAGGGATTCCTAAGATTTTAAAAGAAATTAAAATAATTCATAACATTACGAGGAGTTTCTATAGATTTGTACATAATTCAAGACATTTTTTATAGATTTCATTGGATTTCAAAGATTTCATCATTTATTAAGGAATTTTTGAAGATATCACAGATTTTACTCAAATTTTATGGGATTGCTAGGGATTTTACAAGATTGTAGGTATTTTATCAATTTCAAAGGATTTCAAAGATACAGTGTATTTTAAAAATTCTTTGAAATTTCACGAGATTTCAAAGAATTTCGTACTTCAAGATATCTAAAATTTTCAAAGGAATGTAAAATTATTTTATCAAAATGCAGAATATTTAAAAGATTTCGAAGAATTAAAGGAATTTGTATGGTATTTAAAAAATCTAAAAGAATTTTTAAAATCATAAGATTATAAGTAATTTCTATAGTTTTCAAGGGATTAAAAAACTGGATTGTTTTCCACGGATTAAATAGAGAATTCAATAAGGGCTTTGTATAGATACCAGTAGATTTAAAAGATTTAAAGAAATTTCAGAATATGTCAAAGATGTTCAAAGGGCTATTAGAGATTTTAAGATATTTCACGGGAGTTTACTCAATTTTTGTGGAATTACCAGGGATTTCACAAGATTTAAGTGAATTGATTAATTTCAAGAGATTGCAAAGAATTTTATGGAGTTCAGGGTATTTTAATATATTTCAAGTAATTTAACAAGACTTCGAATTTTTGAAGGGTATTCAAAGAATTTTGTAAGATTTCACAAAATTTCTTCGGACTTTAATGAATTTCAAAGATTTCAAGGGATCTCAATAGATTTCAGGGGTTTTTAAAGTATTGCAAGGATTCATTCATTTCGTCAAGGATTTCATTTATAAAATATTTTATTATCATCCTTTTCATTTGTTTATAATTGGTATATTCAATTACGAAAACAAGCCCACTTCCGATCTCATTTAAACTTGCAGCATCGAAAAAAACATGCGGAAATTTTATTTATTTTGCAACAGACAAACGGTTGTCCTGTAGAACTATAATTTATGTTGCGGTGTCTGGAGAGACGACCAACGAGAGCCCTTTTTTGCCTTATGCTTACATCATCAAATCGTAAAAAAGACTCGACCACATTTATGTTGGCAAAAGGAACTCGTGAACTTTAAAGATTTTCTCCTTTAGTGCAAATAGCAGTCAGATCGTAAAAGATCTAAAAAGGAAACAAAATTGGCAACCTCAAAAGCAACAAATGTGGATCAAAACCAATAAAGAAAAAATTCTGCTCTTTCAAAATCAGAAATAACAACAATCCTTAAAAATGTTCTTCAATAAATTCTCTCCCAAGTGGAACAAATTCAGATTCGCTCTTTTTCATACTTTACTTTTTACAATCTCAATAAAAATATTACTCGATAAATATTCGCCATTTTAGCAAAATCCTACATTGACCACAAATTTCGTTTTTTTTCTTCAATTGTTACCTTTTCCAATGTCCGGGAACTTGTATTAAAAATCAAATATTTGAAAATAAAGTTTTGCGGCCACCCTAACATAATATTCTTCTTAGTAATTTATTTGTCTGATAATCCATTCTTTTCAATCGATATTTCATCTGTTTTGTTGAAAATTCATCTTTTTGGCTTGATAATTCGACTACCTTGTAATCAACCTACTTTTCGAATACTTTTCGCGGGTGAAAATATCTACTACTTCACTATTGTTTGAGAATTCATATTTTCTCGCTAAAAGTTCGACATTTTTTTGTTTTTTATTTTGTTGAAAACTAATTTTTTTAACTGAGCATTTAATAATTCCGCTTGAAGATTCACCACTTCAGTTGAAAATTCGTCTTTCTTGGTAGAAAATTATTATTCTTGATTGAAATTTCCTATTTTTTGGTTAAAAATGGAACTGCTTCGTTGAAAACTAAATTTTTGTGTTCAAAAATCAAATTTTTTCTGTTGGAAATTCAACTGTTTTACAGAAAATTTGTCTTAGGCTGGACAGTTCAAGAATTTAGATATTTTTTTTGTTCACTGATAAATATTTATTTGTTGTCAATTTGATTTTTGCAGAAAACTTATATTTTTTGTTAGAAGTTTAAATACTTTGTTAAAAAATCATTTTTTGAAATTCAGATTCATCATTTTAGTTGAAAATTCATCTTTTTTGGGTTATGTTTATATTGGACTATGTTTTTTTGTCTAAAATTCAACTGTTTTGTTAAACCTTCATCTATACGGGCAACATATTTACCCTTTTGAATTCAAAATTCATATTTTTTTGTTGAAAATGGAATTATTTTTGGTAGAAGTTTGATCTTTTTAGTTTGGAAATTCGACTATTTGGTTTGAAAATTTATCTTTTTATTTTGAAAATTCAATTATTTCTACAATGTACAATGATTAACTGTTTTGTTGAGAAATCATCCCTTTGAATTGAAAATACACTTGAAGTCACTGAATGTCACGGGGGCGAGATATGTTGTTTTTTACAGAAAAATAGACGAAACGTATTTCTCTGATTTGAGAATAACAAATTTTCGACGAAATTATGCCTATTGGAATTTTATGCATTCTTTAAAAAAAAAAAATAATTTTTAACTTCTGCGACTCAAAAAACCAGCACTTATAAATTTGTTGAAATTTTTTTCTTCAATTTTTACTCTTATGAGGAATATATCTTGTGAGTGTTATGAAAGTGAAATAACTTGTGCGGCGTGAACCTCTTACTCTTTTGTGAAATCTTGTATCAATTATCAAAAAATTCGGAAATCATGAAAAAAATTCTCCTAGCCTCAAAGATGGCTTAGTCCAAATCAATCTTATATGAATGTCTTCAACATACTTTCTGGAATACTAAAAAATTTACATTCTTACCGATATTTTGAAAAAGTTTTTGATAATATAAGAAAGGCATATTAACAGTCTTATGCTGGCTATTCGATTGATCAGGCTGTGAGACTTTTTTTCCTGAAAATATAATTTTCTAATCACAAAAGAGCGAGAAGTATTTTTTTGTAAAACCTTTTTAGATGTTCAAACTTTTATTACAAATTTTTTTCTTTTAACTTATTTGTAAAAAATATGAGAAAAAATGTATTTAATGAAAAAAAAATTCTACCATTTTTTTAATTTTCAACCATACGGTTTTTTGAAAAACAAAGCATAAAGTTCAGATATACGTAAACTCTCGTAGAAATGTCTTTTTGTTGTTCGAAAGTTGGAAAAATACGTATCGTCTAATTTCCTCGAAAAATAAAATATTTCGTCTCTGAAAGATTCTGCGAATTCAAATGTAGAACCTGCCTAATTTGAAATAGATTCGGTCTTGAAATTTTTTAATTTTTAATTTTAAAAGTGTATCATTCCGTTTATAAAAATTCTATGTTAAAAATGTTACAATATAAAATGTTGGTCCTTAAATCTTAATCGTCAGGGCAAATGGAAGAACTATCAGATAAAAATCAGGGAATTTTGAAAATGAATTTTAGCGGCCACCCTATACCAACGTCAATAGCCTTTTGATAGTTGTGTTCATTGCTTCGAATGCCCTCCACCCACACATAGCTGGCGAAGATATATGAGGATGTGGCCTTTATTACAAGTATGTACAATGTACAATGTTCATTGAAACGACCTTAATCGCAGGGCTGATAGAAAACTGGAATAAATCTGGATGGCATATGGCTCCCTTGTGAAATGTGAAATAGTCGAAGGGCCTGGAATATACATCTTTTCCACGTGCCTCCTTCTGCGAAACGTTCTTTGTATTCTTGGCCTTTCTCAAATCCAACTTGAATTTCAATGTCAGTTTAATTTATCCATAATGTCGTCGACCTTAACGGGGACATGTGGAATGTTTTCAGTTTATAGTACAAACGCAATTTTCTGTTCAACTCAAAAACAGATTCGTGACTGAGAAGCGAATTTATTTCGATTCGAGAAAGAGCCAAATTAGGTAGTCAATTCCATTTGTAAAGATGGGAGTATCGAAAGTCGATTTCGAAATAAGAGAAAATAAAAATGATTGTACAAAAGTATATACTATCATCGAGATTCTTCAGAAAATTTAAAATGATTTCAGGTATTTAAAATCAAATTTTTAAGAAAAAAGTTATTTTTCAACCAAAAAAAGATGAATTTGCAGTGAAAAAATTAATATTTGATTTTTCAACTTGAAAAAAATATTAATCTTAAATCAAAAAGAGTTCAAATCATAATAAAAAATTTCGGCAGAACAGTTGAATCCTCAATTCCTCAACCAAAAAAGATTCATTTGCAGCCAGTTACATTTTTAACAAAGCAGATGAAACTTTTATCAAAAGTAATTCAATTTGCTACCAAATCGACGAATTTTCAACCGAGAAGAATCATTTTCGAACACAAAAGACGAATTTTCAATCAAATACATCAATTTTTAACCGAAAATATGTATTCTTAACAAAAAATGAAATAATTGATATTTTATCTTTAAAAAGTTTTTGATTTTCGATAAAAAACAGTTGCACTCATCAAAAAAAGAAGAATTTTGAACAAAATAGTTGAATCCTCACCCAATAAAGATTAATTTTCAATCCCTGTATTTTTAACTTTAAAAAATTAATTTTTTACCAACAGAGGTGAATTTTCTACAAAATATTTTAATTTTTATTATTTCCAACAAATTATTTCCAAAAAAAAGTTTATTTTACACCAAATAGTTTAATTTTCAACTAACAAAAGTTGAATATTCTATTAAAAAGATTCATTTTCAATAAAAAAGACAACATTTTAATGATGAATTAAAAAAATCTATTTTCAAAAAAGTAGTTTACCTTTTAACCAAGTAATTGAATCTTCAGCCAAAAAATATGAATTCTCAATGAAAAGAGACTCCGCAGAAGTGTGTCAAGTAAGGGTTCACATAGTAACCGTTTACGACGCTAGACGGCGCTAGTAGTAAAAGTGATGGGCAAAATGTTTTGGGAACCATATGGAAAGTATTTTGATCACCGCTAAAAGCATTTTGATGACCGCTAAAAGCATTTTGCTAATCACCTTTGCACGCGATACAGAATGGACCAATTTCGACGTCTGTAAACAATGATCAAACGATGGTTTCACATGTATAATGTGTAGAGAAAAGAATATTAGGAAATATATTTAAAATCACATTCCACAAACGATATAGAAAGTCGATTGTAAGTTGGTTGGGAATTTTAAGATAAGTGTTTGTATATGGTAAAAAATACAAAAGCTCTTTATTGAGTAACATAGGTCATAGAGCACTTCTGAGAAGTAGTACAAAACTCTTTCGTAGGGCGGAAAAGGACTTGTACTTCCCTACATAGGGGACGTTTAAATGAGGAAACATTTGAGAACAGAAATTGCTCTTAAGACTCTCAGAACTTGTAAAACAATTCTTCATTCTATGAAAAACGCATAAAAAACCGGATGCTTAGAAATTTACTCATCCCTAGCGCTTCTTAATTGTTCTAGTCGTCTTTTTTCGCCACTTCAAATGATCTTTTGACTTTTTCTCTTCTTTCTGCAGTTCGGCAGTTCGTTTCATAATTTCAGACTTCACAGCACAACATAATCTCAAAACAGGAGAAACAGAGTGATTGTTCATGAAAATAGGGGAACAATAAGCGAATAAATTACTTTAAATCATAATATTTTCAATAGTTAAATTTTCAACCAAAAACGATTTTCTGCCTGAAGAGAGCGATTTCCCATCAAAGAGTTGAATTTTTAAGATAAAAAGTCTAATGTCTCAGAAAACCGTAACTTTGAAACAGGAAGAGATTAATTTTTCAACAAAAAAATTTCAACCAAATATCAAAACGAATTTTTTTGGAAGACGTTTGAATTTTCAAACAGAAAATTTGAATTCTCAAGAAAAAAGTTAATTTTCAACCAAGAACAATTACTTTCCTACCAAAAAGGACACATTTTCAATCAGAAAAGAGGAATTCTCAACGAATAATATAATAATATTTCAACAATGCAAAATTTTTATTTCAAACAAAAAACAGTTAAATGCAAACAACAACGACTAAGTTTCAACAAAATAGAGATGAAGTTTTAACATAAAAAAACGAATCTTCAAGAAATTAATAAAATTTTCAGTCAAACAAGACGAATCTTCGGTAAAAAAGTTAATTTTCAAACGAATTGGTATAAATTTTAACAAAAAAGATCAATTCTCAAGAGAAATATAATCCTACTCAATATTTGAACCAAAACCGATTTCAATTTTAAATAAAAAACAGTTAGATTCGACCAAAAAATACGAATTTTCGACCGACTAATTCAATTTACGATCAAAAAAACAAATCTTCAACCAAAAAAGGAATTTTTTAATGAAAGAGTTCAGTTTTGAAGCTAAATGGTTGAATTCTATAGAAAACCGTCGAATTCCCAGTGGGCATTAATGTTCCAAGACGTTTTTAGAACATCCTAAAAATGTCTATAAGTCAGGCCTAATAACGTTTTAAAAACATGCAATGTTCCAAATAAGTTTTTAGGACGTATTTGGAGCATTAGACGTTTTTGGACTTTTTTTTACCTAACTTAGAACGTTTTTTGCACGTCCTAAAAACGTCTTCTATACCTTACCTCCCACAAACGTCTTTAAATTTCGTGCCCCCTGGGTTTTCATCAAAGTTAATATTCAAACAAGAAAGATGACTTTTCTACCAAAAAAGATAAATTTTCTATCCAAAAGGACGATATTTTTTCCTAAAAAGTTAAATGTTAAAAAAAATGTTGAATACACACTGGTGAAAAAAAGCGCCTAGTACCTTCTGCCACCGCCAGATGGCTAGCCCTCTAACTTCTCTCACAAGTGGCGATTCCAATCCTAAAGATTTCCAAAATAATTCAAACATTGCAAATTTCTTTAGGAGACCTTCAAAGAGGAGTTCAGGGATTTAAAAAGGGATAATTGTTAACCTAAGACCTTTAAATGTCACAAATTGAGTATTTGAGTAGCTGTTGAAAGGGTGTAATGCGATATCTCGAGCGTGTACAGTATATGGAGTGTCTCGAGGTAAAGTGGGGCAATGAATCAGCAACGAGACGAACTAGGTGGATGTTCCTGGCGTAGGTGTGAGCCTGTGAGGCTTCTCCACCCTTTTTCTATCCGAGAACATGTTTGAGGATTAGCGCGCTCTCATTAACCTCTCGTAGGAAAAGCGCTCTTTAGCCGACTTTAGTTGCTTTCACGAGGACGAAGCGAAGCTTGCCCACCCTTTTTTCACTGCAGGAAGAGGCTAGAAATGCCGCTTGCCCTCGATGAAGAAATGAAGTAAAGACGACGAAGGGTGATTTTTATTTTTCTAAGGAGGCTTACCGAGAGAAATCGCAATATCTCAGCTTTCACTTTTGCTTCAAGTTCCTCGCCTCGTGGCACGAGTCTGGAGGCCGGATTTGGTTTCACTAGGGTTTTTCTTTCAACACTCAATAGGGCTTATAACAATATTTTTTCGTAGGATACTATTTTATGTAAACAAAGGGGTGAAAGCATCTTTTTGGACATTTTGGCCGAAAGATATTCTGATTTTTTAGGATTTCGTACCCTTGGCAGAAACTCTTATAGTGTCGGTCAGGTGTCCATCCGTCTATCCGTACCTTTTTCCAAAGTAGTGGAAGTAGGGGTAAAGGTCTAGGGAAAAGAGGGGAGGATACGTAGGTTAAATGTGGGGGGTAGGTGACGGAGATAAATGAGGGGATGTAGGGAAATGGAGGGGAAATAAGTGGTTACGAGAAGTTAGAGGAAATCAGGGAAGGAGCAGTGAGGGGAAATCAAGACACGGGAAGTACAGTCAGTGAGTGGAAATTTGTGGAGAAGTAGAAGAAGTGAGCGTATGGAAATTTGGGAAGCTAGGGGGTGGAGTAAAGGATAAAGAAGTTAGTAAAGGGGGCGTAGGGTGAAGTGAAGGGAACGTAAGTATTAGAGGGGGTGGTTTAAACGACTTGATTAACGTCTTAATAGGTTAAAAAACCCTTTTTTGTAGACGCGCCACGCGTGCTGCCTACTTTGAGCAATTTTTTAATTCTATGATGAAATTCTCCCTCAAAACAAACCGCCACATCGAGTTGAAAATTTGTGATAATAAATAAGAAGCACTAAGAAAGGTGGGTCTGGTCCTAAATTTTAATAATTGTGAAAAAAGCAAAAAAAAAAATTATTTACAGAAAAACTTTTTTCATAATTATACAAATTTGGGACCAGACCCACCCTTCTTAGTGCTTCTTATGTATTATCCCAAATTTTCAACTCGATGTGGCGCTTCGTGTGTAAATAAGTTAGGAAATAAAAAACGTTTCGGTAAGGTAGAAATCTGGTCACTTGACCCACTCGACACATGGCCTTAAGGTCGTGTTTTTCCATTCGAACAAATCTACCGGATTTAATTTTCTCTCCCAGCATATTTTGTCGTGATTGAATTCCAGAAGCTTGTAAAGAATTTATGATGAATTCCAAAGAATGCAGGGTTAATTCCAATACGTTTAAAAATATATCTAGGGCAACAAAGTCCAGAATATAACATTCAAGTGTGATCTTTGTGACAAACGGAGGTTATGTTTCATCTCTGTATGTATATTTGTACCTCCCCCCAAACCACCTGAAAAGGGCGTTGAAAAATGCCTGAAACTCTTGCTGGAATTCTAAAGAATTCTGAAGACTTTATTATGAATTTCAAGTATTTAAAGGCTTTCAAAAATTGATAGAGTCTAACGAAGCAGTCAAATGTTCAGATTCAAGCTTTCTAGACAGAACAATTTTAATTTTGAAACATTCACAACAGTAAAAAAATGTAATTTAGTTAAATTATTACACCATTAAGCCGTTTCCCTGT